>JAJMAV010000036.1:0-73025 GCA_030565045.1 Starmera caribaea
AATTCCTATATATCTCAAACAACTAAGATATGGAGTGCGGAACTCAAATTGAGAGTATATGGTATCCAGTGCTCCAGTGTGATATCTCCAATGAAAGTAATCAGCACCATCTAAGACTCGAACTCCCGGCTTCTTTTCTGCCTAGTTTTCCCCATTATCATGAGACTCTGCCTACTCGGCCAGGTCAAGGGAAAACTAAATTTTTTTTAAAGTCGCCAGATTTTTAAAAAAATTGTGAGTTATTGATAATTTTACAAAAAACATATGTGCGCGAGCCCGGAGTCGAACCGGGGGCTCAAAGATGGCAACTTTGAATTTTACCGCTAAACCACTCGCGCCAATTTTTAAAATACTTGGTTCGACTTGTTTTCAGTACCACATATTTGCTTATATAAGCATACAACTTTACCTTAAACTTTTAGGTGTTCCTTATAGATTAGAATCATTTCAAAATGTTTACAGTAAACAGTATATTCATTAAAAGCTTATGCTTTAATGGGATCACAAATTGGGGAATTTTTAAAGATTTTTGAAGGAGTTTAATATTATCCGATGAGTCTCATTTAATATTAAAAAATTATGTAAAATATTTTTTTTTTACATGATTAATATTATTATTTAGATTTGGTCTTTGGTTTCTTTCGTTCTGAACTTTGAGGACATTCCAAAGCTGGAACTGAAACAAATTTGGATAGTTCAAAGATATATTTCAGTTGTACCATGCTGAGAGTTTTTACAAAGACCTTAAAGTTTAATCACCAAACTTCACTAAAAAGAAATATTCACATTAATTCTATTTTAAAAGAAACTTTGGTAAATGCCCATGAATTACCGGCTGTTGTTATCGGAGGAGGACACGCGGGATGTGAAGCTGCTACTGGGTCTGCTAGAAGTGGAACACAAACATACCTTATCACTCCAGATCTAAAGAAGATTGGTACCTGTTCTTGTAATCCTTCCATGGGTGGGGTTGGTAAAGGTACTTTATTAAGAGAAGTTGATGCTTTAGATGGGGTTGCAGCAAAAGTTGTTGATAAGGCAGGAATACATTTTAAGATGCTAAACAAATCTAGAGGTCCTGCTGTTTGGGGTCCGAGAGCTCAAATTGATAGGAAGATTTATTTGAAAGAAATGCAAAATGCTTTGAAAGATTATAAGAACTTGAACCTACTAGAAGGTCAAGTAAAAGATATTATTGTTGAACCATATGATACCGATAAAATTACTGAAGATACACCTGCACTAAAAGTTAGAGGCGTGATATTAGAAGATGGAAGAATTTTTAAAACATCAAACGTTGTTATCACAACTGGTACTTTCTTAGGTGGTGAGATCCATATTGGTGATAAAATCATTCCAGCTGGAAGAATTGGCGAGAAACCAACTTATGGTATCTCAGAAACTTTAAGAGATGCTGGATTCAAATTAGGTAGATTGAAAACAGGTACTCCACCAAGATTATTATCCAAGACCATAAACTTTGAAGGATTAGAGGTTCAAGAAGCTGACGATCCTCCACAACCAATGAGTTTTATGAATGATGAAGTCCAAATTAAAAATCAACTATCATGCTGGGGAACGTACACAAATCCTAAAGTTCATGATTATTTAAGAAGTAATTTTGATAAAACGTTCCATATTAGAGAAAGCATCAAAGGACCAAGATATTGTCCATCAGTTGAAATGAAAATTACAAGATTTCCAGAGAAATTAAATCATAGAATTTGGTTAGAACCCGAAGGTTTGGATTCTGAATTAATATATCCAGCCGGATTTTCTTTATCAATGCCTGAAGAAATTCAATTGAATTCTTTAAGAATGATTAAAGGGTTGGAGAAAGTCGAAGCTGCACAATATGGATACGGTGTCGAGTACGATTATGTTGATCCGGTTCAATTACGTCAAACCTTGGAAACAAAGATTGTTGATGGTTTATTTTTGGCTGGTCAAATTAATGGTACCACCGGGTATGAAGAAGCTGCTGCTCAAGGTTGTATTGCCGGTATCAACGCTGGCCTGAGAAACTTGAATAAACCTCCACTAAAATTATCAAGATCTGATGCTTATTTAGGTGTCTTGATTGACGATTTGATCACTAAAGGTGTCGAGGAACCTTATAGAATGTTTACATCAAGATCTGAATTTAGAGTTACTACCAGATCTGACAATGCAGATTTAAGATTAACAGAACTAGGTTATAAACATGGTGTTGTGAGCGAAGAAAGATGGACCAAATTTTCATCTGATAAAGAACTAATGAATCAAATTTCTAGAGATTTATCTAATATTTCATATACAGTTAATCAATGGAGAACTAAAATTGATTTAGTTCCAGAAAATTCCAACTCTAAAGTTTCAGCTGACTCGTCTAAAAGAAATGCACTTCAAATCCTTGGATATAATTCCACAAACTTAAATAAACTTTTGAAAGTATTACCAGAGAACTTTTCTAAAGTTTCTAGAAATATCATGGAGAAAATTGAAATCCAGTCAAAATTGTCACCATATGTAAAGAGATATGAATCAACTGCCAAATCCTTCATAAAAGATGAAAATTTATTATTGCCTTTAAATTTTGATTATGGAACTTTGAAAACTATCAATACTGAATCAGGTATAAAATTAAACGAAGTTAAACCAGAAACCATAGGTCAAGCAAGGAGAATTCAAGGTGTCACACCAACTGCTATATTTGAATTATATAGACTAGTTAAACAAAAACAAAAACAAATTAAAGCTGGTTCAGAGTTTGTCATATAGAGAATTGAACATTACACATATTTGAAGAAGGCTTTTTTTTTTTTTTTTTAGGTTTTTGAGTTCTATGGAACTCAAAAGAAGAATATTGGTGAATATAATGAAACCCCTTGTATATAGATTTTTTTAATATTACTAATGTTCGCTAGTTACTTCTTGTCTCAAGTCAAATCGTTCAGTCATTAAGTCATTATATTCATAACTATTAAAGTTTTCGAATATTTTTATTCAGTTCTAGAACTTCTTCTAATGGTAAATTCTCATCAATTAATTTGAATAATTCTTTCAAACCTGAGATTTTTCTTTGCCTTCTAAACAGCAAGATAATTGATTTCAGACTTATTTTCTGTGAAACTGAATGATCAGTAAAATCTTTTAAATCTTGAAAAACTTGATGAAAAAAAGTTCTTGTTGTTTCTTCTAATATTTCATTACACTCAGAAGAGATAGATTTCTTTGTCAATTTTTCAGAGTACTTCAATATGGATCTTTTGGGTATTTTGAATAGTCCATCATCATCTCTGAATTTGATTTTCGTTGAATGAAATCTTCTAAGTTTCCTTATTTTTGAAAGTGAGTTTTCATCATGATCAGTTAAAGTTTCAGGTTCAACAAAATCATCTTGATAATGTTGCTCATCATGAAAAATTGGTTCGTCAGAATCATTTTGGTACAAATCAGGTAGTTGGTCTTGTTCATTTTGACTTGATTCATATTTTATATTACTTCCTAAAGATAATTGCAGTTTTTCTCTCAGTTGTTTTTTGATGTTAATCCTTGGTTTTATATCATTAAAAATATCACTAGTTGAATGCTCATAATCAGAACCATTTGAGAATAATTGTCTTTTGTTTGAATGATCGCCCACTTCAACAAACGGATCAGACAAATGAACAGGCATTAAACCTTCAGGCATTGCAATATCTGAGAATGTCAAATTACGTCTATCAGAGTGAACAACATCTTCACCTTGACTGTTGATATAAAGTCCATCATCATCTTGAACACCAAAATCATAATTGTTTCCAGAATTTAAAGAAGGTGTAAAGCTCTGGCGATTGAAAAAAGGCTGGTCTTCTTGTGAATCGACTAGGGTAGTTACCAAACTTGAAGTTTCTTGAGAATGACTTTGATTATTCTCAGCATTTTTATTTATATCATTTTCAGTGTTTGCTAGAAGTACTGATAGGGTCCTTAACAAAGATTGAGGTGACCTGGATTCTCGGTGGTGTCTTTTAGGTGTCAGTAGAGTGGTTGAGACGATAGTTGATCGTCTTCTTCGACTCGGTGTACGCACAGGAGTTTTTCCAGGCGTTGTTGTTGTTGTTGCTGCTCTCTTTAGTGTCTGCCCTTCCTAAAGAAAAAGGTTAATTGTCGGCAAAAAACAGTAAATACAGAATACATACTCGCAGTGGTGTCGTCTGAGACATCTTCAGCAGCGTTCAAAAATCAAAAAAGTTTTTGTTTTAACGTTGTTTATCGTTGTTTTGATTTCAGTTGTAAAAATTCAGTTTTGAAAGCAGACAGCAAAAAGTGGTAGGAGCCGCAGCTCATCAATAAATTTTTTTATTTTTTTGTTTAAATTTGATTTCACTTCAAAGTTTTGATGGTTAACACACGAGTTACCACTGGCGAGATTCCCTTTAATTGGTGCAGTTAGTTTCAACCTTGAAGAAGCTGCTGGAAAAAACAGAAACAGAAGCTGAGCTGTAAGAGAGAAGGAGCAAAATAATCAAAGAAATGAGTAACAACCCAGACGATTTAAATGATGGTTTGCTTTATGAAGTGGATTCAGAGCCAGAAGTTGAAACGGTGGCTTTTGCAGAGAGTCCATTGAATGAAGAAGAGAAATTTCTTTTAGGAGAAAATGGCGTTCATGCTGGTGAATCCAAAGATGAGGAGATAAACACAAGCAAAAGAAAAAGAACAGATGAGAACAGTGTTGACAAACTAAAAGAAAAGAAGAAGCTAAAAATGCAGAAAGATATGGAAATTAAGAAAAATGTTTCTAAATTAGACTCTACAGAGTTAAGTTACTTTTTTTCAAACATCTTAATTAAACACAATCCGGATATGACACAATTAGATTATTTCAAAAAAAGTGATTTCGTGGATTCTTCAAACTATAAAGAAAATAGAACCTTATCAAATTTCAAAGATTTCACTACCAAATATAACAAAGGTCGTGCTATAGTGCTGTCCATAAGTAGAGTGAGAATTGGTGATCTGGTGAAAGCTTTGGACAACAAAAAAAAAGTTGTTAGAGTGGGTAAAGGGTATAAATCAATTGTTACCAAAGATACAGAATTTATTGTTGGTACGGTTGAGCGAGTTTTAAACTTGGATTTCACAGAAAACGATATCAAAGTCATAATATTGGACTCTACTTATCAAGATGCCAAATGTCATTCAGTTTTAGATGAACCGAAATTAACTGAATTGCTGAAAAAATATAAAGGTGTTAAAATCATTCTCTATTAGATACAAAAAAAAACAAAAAAAAAAACAGCAAGAAAGCGCGAAATATCAAAAAGTTTTGAACTTGTAATTGAATTTATTAATTTGTAGTGTTATTATACATGTAATTAAACATAGACTAGTTGTTAATGAAGTAATCCAACAAATCCACTTTAGTAACAATGTGGATTGGTTTCATGTTTTCATCGGTGACAACAGCACTAGCATTTTTCTCAAAGAATTGTTTTAATTCAAACAATTTAGTGTCTTGAGTAAATTTGATAAATTTCTTTTTGCTTGACTTGTTTTCATTGAAGATATTAACATCATCAAAGTTGTTTAATTTTCTGAAATCAATTAAAGTTTTCTCAATTTGATCATTGATAGTAACTTTACCTGAAGATAAAAAGCTTAATAACTTACTTAGCGTTATCAAACCAATCAATTTTTCATTTGATTTAGACAGAACTGGTAATTGATCAAATCCATTTTCTTTTAAAATCGAGATAACTTTACCAATAGTTTCATCATTATAGACGGTAACAACTGGTTTCAAGTTCAAAGATTTCACGGTCTTAGTTTCAAATGGATCTTCTTTATCATTTAAGTCTGATTCAATTTTAAAACCGTTAGATCTCATCCATTCATCATCAGCAAATTTAGTTAAGTAGGATCTGATACTGTCTGGGAAAACAACAACAATGACATCGTCTTCGGTTAATTCTGGGTGATCAACAACATACTTGAAAGCAGCAGCCAAAGCGGTACCAGAAGAACCACCAACTAAAATACCTTCTTCTTTGATCAATCTTCTGGCTAAAGTGAAAGATTCTTGATCTTCAGTTTTATACCATTTATCAATTAAAGATCTATTCAAAGCATCTGGGATGAAATCATAACCAATACCTTCAACTTTGTATTGAGTGATATCTGTTTCATTCAAAGATTCAGGTTGAGCTAAGATAGAACCTTTTGGATCGGCAGCAACAATTTGAATGTTTGAATCTTGCTCTTTCAGGTATTTGGCAATACCAGAAATGGTACCACCAGTACCGGCACCAGCAACCAAAGCAGTGATTTTACCACCAGTTTGTTTATAAATTTCGTAACCAGTGGTATAATAATGAGCGTTTGGATTGTTTGGGTTACCATATTGATCCAAAATGACAGAGTTTTTGATTTCTTTGTTCAATTTTTTAGCAACACCGATGTGAGACTCTGGAGAATCAAAAGCAGCTTCTGTAGGGGTTCTGATGATTTCAGCACCCAAAGCTTTCAAGACAGAAACTTTTTCATTGGACATTTTTTCAGGTAAAGTGATGATTGTTCTATAACCTTTGACAGCACCAAGAAGAGCCAAACCAATACCTGTGTTACCAGAGGTTGGCTCAATCAAGGTATAACCAGGTTTGATGGTACCGTCTTTTTCAGCTTCTTCAACCATACGTAAGGCGATTCTGTCCTTAACAGAACCACCAGCGTTGAAAAGCTCGACTTTGGCAAGGATTTGAGGTTTGATGCCCATAGATTGTGGGATTTTGTTAAGCTTAACGAGCGGGGTGTTTCCGATGAGCTCCAAGATGGAGTCTTTGATGTCTGTCATGTCGGTTAGTTAGTTAGTTGGTTGGTTGGTTGATTTGCAGCGAAGCAGCAGGTGGAATTCTTTTTATACTTGGGATTTGGAAAAGAAATTAATACGATGCACACTGCAGATGTGAAAAATTAACGTGTAGCAGCACGGCAATCAGTCGAGACTCGATGAGCATTGTGTTACAACTTGCAACTTATTAGATAGTCACATAGTTACAGTTACAGTCACAGTTACAGTTACAGTCTCATAGCTAGCTGTCAGTTAGCTGGGTGACTTGAAAGTTTACTGCTGTTGTGATCTATGTACATGAATCTCATTTGACACTAAATAAAATTGTTTTGTGAAATAAACAAAATAAACAAAATAAACACAAAAGAAGAAGAAGAAGAAGAAGAAGAAGAAGAAGAAAAAGAACAATGAGCTACACAGAGATACATGGAGCAGTGATGCAGTGTGTGCACCAGTTTGGCAAAAGGACGTCGCTAGCAGCTTCAGAATTGTCCTTTCTTATGATCATCTTGGAAGACAGGTTTCACTTCAAGTTTCCCCCAGAGTTCTACAAAGTTGTCAAGTTGTTCACCGCAAAGCACAGCGTGCGAATACCCAAAACAAGCACCATTGATTTTCTTAATGACTTACTAGAGACAGATCTCGTGGACATCATTGCAAAAAAATCAGATCTGAATATACCAGCTGCACTGGATGATTCCAGCGATAGCAGTTCACCAAAGACAGAGAGTTACGATCTGAAACTACATAGGAGCCTGGAGAAAGAAGCAGAAAAAATCATTAATCAAGAGCAGGAGAAGAATAGTGATGCATCAATTAAGCAAGAACTAGACTCCAAAACTGGGTATTTTAACTCCAAGATTAGGTCTCTTAATAACCACTTAAATACTTCAACTAAACAATCATCATCCACCAGACCCATTAGCAAACCTTTTTCACAGAACGATAGACTAATGCTATTCATTAACATGGTTCTCATCCTACTTCTTATTGCTGTCGTTTTGTCAAGATCAAGTATATTTAAGTCTTTCATCAGATCCTTACTGACAACTTATACAAATGATCTATACTGGTGGCAAACAATTCCCATAGTGGAGAGAATCATTTGGTTTTTGTTTGATTACGTGGAAAATTAGTTGGTGCTCATATATAAACACACACACACAGAAAAAAAAGACAGTTCAATATCTAGAGATTTATAAATTTATACACTTTTAATTGTAAAAAAGGTTCCTTGGAAAAATGTATATTTTAGCAATATATATCAACAACAAGTTTAATAAGAAAACTATAACACAGCAACTGGGAAGCATTGCAAGAAAAACCTAAAAAATTAGTAGTTTATGAAAACTTCCATCTATTACCACAATTCTCACATGTACAAAAAGTAGTTAAAGGTTCATCCGCAGATCTCGTTTGTAGTTGATAGTAACTGACTTTTTTCTCTTTACATTTACCACATGTGAATCTATCTGTGACAGCTCTTTCTTGTGTAGCACCTTGAGCATTGAACAAGTTCTTCTTTTTGATCTCTTCTAATTCTTTTTTCAAAGATTCTGGTGCCATATCTTTGGGACTCATATTCACAAATTCCTTTGGACTAATGTCTCCATTATTGATCTTATTTCTTAGTTCTGGATTATTTTTTTGTCTCAAATTAGAGGTTAAAGTTCTTAGTCTTTGAACATATTTCGAATTAGCTGTATCCAAGTTTTCACTATTATAAACCTCTACTTCAATTTGTTTAGCAATCTTCAATATCACTTCAACCGGATGTTCCGAATCAATACACAAACCATTATATAAAGCTGAAACAACGTTGTTTCTGGTTTTATTTTGATAAAAGTCAAGTTTAACTCCATCATTAATAGCATTTCTAGGACCATTGGAGACAAATTTCTTTACACTAGAAGACCCAGCTTCAGATTTGATTACAGAGCTTGCTGATGACTGTGATTTGGAGGTATTGGATGAGACACCAGCTGCACCAGAAGCTGAACTGGCAGCAGCAGTCTTCAACTTCTTCTGTTTGCCAACCTCATCCTTCCAGTTCTTGATCAACTTCTTGACTAGTCCACTCACCTCTGGATTGGAAGAAGTCTTGTGCTTATTGACAATGATACCAACTTTGGTTTCCTGAATTGCTCGTTAGTACTATGCCTTAATAGAACGTGTGTGGTAGTCGTCAGACAGAAAAATTCAGTTTTCCATGAAAACAACAACAACAACAAAAATGTAAATACGTACTCTTAAGAGTTGCTCAGTAGGTTTCACGTTGCGTTCTAAAAGCTGAAGCAGCTTTAGAATGGTCTGGTCGTCTTTGGCCTTGTCCAAGCTGGCTGCACATGTCTTGATCTCCTTCACGTCCATTGTTTCTTTTCTTTCAAGTGTGTATCGACGTTTAAACAGAAAATTTCAAAACTTCAAAATTTTTTTTTTCCTCTTCAATCACATTAAATAGTGCAAAAAGTTATACATTCACACTGTCACACAATACTGTTTCAGCTTTGAATTTTGAAGTTTGAGATTAGGAAAAATCTGATTGTGAAGACCTGAAAAGTGTGAAGTTTAATCTCTTGGGGGGTAAAAAAACAACCCAATCATCCACATACCTACAATTCCCATCGTTTCCAATGTCTGAAAAGATCCCTAGAAAAGTCATATACATTGGCTCCATCCCTTTCGATCAAACCGAAGAGCAGGTTCTGGACATTGCAAAGTCCATTGGTCCTGTGGTTAACATGAAGATGATGTTTGAAAAAGAAACGGGGAAATCAAAAGGATATGCTTTCGTTGAATACCCTGATATTGAAACAGCATCTTCTGCTGTTAGAAACTTGAACAATTATAGCATAGGAAACAGACACATCAAATGTGATTTTTCTTCAGACGATACACTGACCAGCACCAACACTACTTTCACACAAAAGAAAACAGAAGAAGGCCTTCCTCCATTACCTAATGGTCTTATATTGCAAAATGACCAAAGCTTCTCTGATTCAATTTCAAGCACTCTCCAGTCATTTGACCAAACAAGACTCCAAAACATTATAAACGACTGCAAGACCATGGCCATACGAAATCCAGTGCTGTTTGATGAATTGCTGTCTCAATGTCCTCAACTATCATATGCTATTGTGGAAATTTTGCTGTTAACAGGAAATGCTCAACCAGAACAGATCTCCGAGCTTCTTTTGAATAATCCAAGCACTACTGCCACTGGTGCTGAAATTGAACATCTGGATCCAGAACAGATTGCACTGATCAAACAGGTGATCCAGATCCCAGACTTTGAATTAGAAGGTTTGCCTGAAGACCAGCGCAATTCCATTCTTGAGATCAAAGAAAACGCCAGGAAAGGAATATATGGGAACCAGATACTGTGAATTACACTGTCCAGTGTCTAGTGTGCAGTTTCCACTCAATAAAGGTTTTCAAACGAATGTTTTTCCACCACTGTAGAGTCTAGACCGTCAGATGCCCTCTCTCTTCTTGTACATACATATTACATAGTCTGGACTCTGTACATATTACATAGTCTGGACTCTGTACATACTACATAGTGCACAGTGCACACTACACAGTGAATTTAAAGCTGGAGCTCGTTGATTACATACATAACTAGAGAGACGGCAGCTCAATATAATTATGTATGTACTGTACAATAAAATTTCTTTTACATATGTCATTAAATGTGGTTGTGAATTACTTCGACGCACCCAAATAAACCAACATCAAGGACTAAGAAGTTAGAACTGGTCTTCACGTTACTAGAAGGACACAAAGACTTACAGAGCGACTGCAGGAGCACCACTACGCTGAGAATACCAGTAAGACTTTACTAGCTTTCACATTACCCACACTCAAAAACATGTCCAAGTTCAACAACACAGAAATCAAGAACGATTACCAAAGAGTCCATGAACCCACTGCTGCGGGAATCCTGAGTGCATCGAGTGTCATCTATGTAGGTAATTTGCCCGCAGACTGGAATGAACAAATCATTCAAAGCGTCGTAGCAGGAAGTGGGAAAATTGTTGATATTAGAACTAGAATTGATCCAACTGGCAAGAAAAACTTTTGTTTCGTTGAATATGCTAGTCCTTTAGAAGCCCAAAATGCATTGAAACTACTATCTGAGATTAGATTGGGTCCTAAAAGAAAATTAAGAGTCGAATTATCCAAAGAAGGTTTGAGATCAGGTTCTCAAAGTAATAGACCTTTGCTTCAGTTAAACAGGAATTTTTTGCCTTACTATGTTCAATTACCTCCTGAAATGAACGTTGACGGTGGTGGTGGTGGTGGTGCTTTAAACACCGCTGGTAGTGCGTTCAATCCGCTGATGAATAACGACAATAATATTACAACCAATAATAATTACAATAACAATAGCAATTTATTTAATACTCCTCCACCAATCAAGAAAGACGAGCCAATGCCTGAAGTGCTAGCAAAAGCATCTAGTTATTTACCTGCATTTGTTCCAGAAGCCTTCGAAGCTACTGACAAGATATCCTCAAATTTGAAGTCAATCCCCCCAGTTCAAGTGATCGAGCTTTTATCAACGTTGAAGAACATGATTTCTTCTGATATGAACTCAGTTGAACAAGTTTTCAAAATGTCAAATGATATCCCAGTTGTTGTTGTGCAATCCATGATCCTAATGGGATTAATCGATGCAAATACAATCACACAAGCTATTCAACCCACTCAACCTGCTGCTCCTCAGGTTCAACCCCAATTTTATCAACCACAACCACAACCACAACCTCAGGTCTCTTCTCCATGGCCATTATTGCCTCTACATACCCAACAGAAACTTTTGAAATTGGATTTAAATGAAGCTCAAATGATTGCTCAAGTTCTACAGCTTTCTCCTATGGAGATTGCCAATTTCCCACCACAACAGAAACAAATGGTGGACTCCATACGATCACAATACTTGTAATTTCTATCATTACTTGTATCTCAGTTTACATTTGTACATAAGTACCTCTTATAAAGTACTTACTACTAACCTGTACTACGGGTTTATTATTTAATTGTGATCCGAAATTCGAAAAAAGTAGAATTTCTAGTACATATGTATAAAATTTAAATGTACATATTTCAAATCAATGAAAATAAATACCCTTGTTGATTGAAGTTTCAACTAAATTCGAGTAAAGGAAAACATACTTAAGTAAAGCACATATCCACCTATCTACAAAACAATAACAATGGAGAACAATAATATGGACGAATCTTTTGAACTAAATACTATGATGAGAGAGATCATGGAAAATATAACGAGAGATACCTTTTTTGGTGGACCTGAAATCGTCACAATTACAAGAGGAACAAATTTAACACCACCGGTTGCAACTATTTTTACAACTACTCCAAGGCAAACACAGAAAAACAATCGTTACATAACAGCAAAAGACATGAAGGTTTTGAATCCATTGAAAATTAAACCATCGGAAAATTCATGTCCAATCTGCTACGAACCTTATAAAGGCGTACCTAAAGATGGAGAGAAAAAACTGAACTTTGAAGACATTCTAAACCAAAGATTTTCAGAGTCAAGTTCAGATCCACCAATTCCATTTTCAATTGATCCAGTTCCAACTAAACAATCCAAAAAATTCTTTAAAAAAACTGATGAAGATAACTTAACCCAAAATCACATCCCAGTTCAGTTACCATGCGAACATGTTTTTGGAAAGTCTTGTATTGATGAATGGTTAGTGACAAACTCTACTTGTCCCTTATGCAGAAAAGACGTCCCAAATAGTAAAATCAATGCTTCAGATATTTCTGTTGATACAAAGAAAAGAGTCTATGTTGGACCAACATTGAGTTCTTTGGATAATAGATATAAAGATCCTAGTATACCTTTTGAATTTAGCTAGATTGATTACATATTTATTTCAATTCGTGATTTTATGAACCTCAACAATTAATCGAAAACTAATGATATGTAAAAATTTCCCTCTTTCTTTTACACTATATAGCTGCTACTCTTACTATTTTTTTCATCTATGCTTGAACAAAACACTTGAAAGTGCATTCATAACCATTTTGAAACATTTAAACTCTTCATTAATGGTTAAAACTTGATATATTGTACTGCTACATAACTACGTTGTATGTAGTACATATGTATGTACATATTCCAAAAAAATACATAAATTTAAAAAAATTCAAAAAATCATCAAAATTTTATTTCAGTACTTTTAAACAACATTAATGATGAGTTAAAGTAACACCGACATGGCCAATTTAGAAATTCCAGGATTTTACTTTGATCTAGAAAAGAAAAGGTATTTCAAGATTGACTCTTCTGGATCTTCATCCAAATCAGAATCAAAATATACTAGATCAAATTTAAAAAAACAAAGGTTAGATAACAAAACAAAACTTTTTGATGAAAATATTTTGAATGCTAAAGTGAAGAATGATTATAATATAGTACCCAGAATTGAGGAATTAATTGGTATTTGTTCAGAGATTGAACAGTCAACACCCTGCTCTCACCAATCTCAATTGCAAACATTTAAATATTCAAATCTGAAAGTGTTTGATTCTATTAAATTGAACAAGACTACACATTATAAATTAGCGAAAATTAACGTTTTTGGTGATTATTTTTGCTTGAATTATAAAGGCAAAATCTACACAGTCGAAAAGTTCAATTCAGAGACTAATGTCAAAGAGCTATTCAAGGCAAATAATGCATTCGACTATAGAAGTCCTTGTTTATCTTTAGCCTATCAGGATACAACCCAAAATAGCGCAGGTTGTAATCTTCGAAATGCAGAAACAAATAAATTAACGAATCAAGTATTTAGAACGTTTTTTGGTGATTTAGAAGGTACAAGTAGAGTACAAATTTTGAATTACGATGATGCATTAAACAAATTTATTGATTTGAAAGATATTTTACCAGCACCGAAGGAGCATTTTAATAACTCCATTGTTGATATTTCCAATAATCAGAAATTGATTATTTGTACAAACAATGGATTAAGTGAATATGATTTACTCAAAGATAAAAGAAACTCAATATTTTTGAAAGAAGTGTTAACAATCGAAAACTTGGCACATTTAAATTTGTACTCGGTGGGACATAGAAATGGGGAGATTACAATTGTCGATACACGTCAACCTTATAAGAAAATCTCTAAAGGATTTAAAACCGGAAACACTGCAGTTATCAACATTAAAAATCTTGACAACAATCAAATTATCATTTCATCATTAGGAAAATCAAATATAAAGCTGTACGATTTACGAAAGGATTTCAGCTCGACTTTAAAATATTTTAAAAGCTCTAAATATGTTGAAGATTGCTTTAATCAGGAGAGTATAAATGTTTTGAATACTGATCATTTTATGATAAAATTCAAAAACTGTCTTGAAATATTCAGGTTGAACCATGAATTCCCAATAAATAAAATCAATTTAAAGGAGAACATTGATGTCGCTTACTTTAATGATCAGTTTGACGAAATATATGCATTTGGAGAAAAAAAACTACACTTAGTTTTATAAAAAGATCACACTTATCAGATAAAATACATCACCATTTATTCAATTATATATTTGATCTCTTCGAAAATTGATTGAGATTTGACATTCAAAAACTAAGAAGAACTCCAAAAGAAAAACTGATCTCACCCTGGTTATAGTTCAATATTTATAATTCGTTGTATATTTATAGTTTTTGATGTTATTGGAGCCATTGGACATATTATTGGAATTCACAGCATCGTTACTGATGTAATTATTATAAGTATTGTTGAAATTGTTGTTGTTAGTGTTGTAGTAATAATAACCATAATCAAATTGATTCGATGAATTTGACACTGTAACTGTGTCTGCAATATTCGACAAAGCAAAATTTCCACCATCTGGATAGAAACCTGAACTATTGAAGTTAAGATGAACGTTATTACCGTTATCAACATTGGTAGCGGCGGTAATAGCATTTTTATTGAAGTTGACATCATCATTAATGCTCTTGCTGTTATGGTTATCAAATTGATTGAAGTACAAGTTTGCATTACTTGAAGAAGCAGGAGCAGCAGTTGTAACATAGTTTGATTCAATTTGATCAATCTTGGTTTGGATTTTCTTTCCATATGGTGTTGCTTTAATGACCGGTAAATAATTTTTGACGCTTCTCATTAGAATATTGAAATCAATCGCCAGCTCATAAACATCATGGAATTGGTCTATGATGGTTTGAATCACATAATTACCAAATCTATCTTTAATAATCATATCAATGTTTGAATTGATAACTTTGATAATTTCTGACAAGTAGTTATATTTTGCATTGTTCTTTAAGATTTTGATGAACTTTTCAATAACATTAGATGAAAACTTCAAGCAAGATAATTGAATTAAATTAGAGTAGATTTTGTTGAAAAAAATATCAATTAGCAATTCAATGTCTTTGTTATATCCCTTATAATTATTGAAGTTTAATTCTAAAAAAAATTGAATGATATAGTTTCCAAATTGATCATTAATCAATTCATTCAAGTAGTTCAAAATTTTCTTCGAAATCTCAATTATTTGATTAAAGTTGGAATTATTTAAAAGCTTTTGCAAAACACAACATCCATGCTTATGAGTGGAAATTAGCACAATGTTGTTATCGATACAAATAGAATCAATAATAAATTGGAATTTATCTGAAGGGAATTTGAAGATACATTTTTGGATAACATGATTTCCATTAAGATCTTTGATTAAATTGACAATATTGTTGTTATTATTACTAGTTTCATTAATGTGAGCTTTATCATCGTAATTCAACCTGTTTTTTATATTGATTGGGACCTTAAGTCCAATAGCAGTTTGACTTGAGGTTTGTAGCCCAACAATTATTAAGTCAACTTGGTAAGTATTTGTGACTTTCTCAATAATTTTTTGCAAACTTCTTGTTCCATATTGATTGATTGAAATCAAATATAAATATAAATGAATTTTTTCAACCAACAAATCAATCTGTGTTTCATTTAAGAAGTCAATTAGTTTTTGAATCAAGTAATTCCCAAAAGGATCAACAATTAGATCAATCAGGTTGTTGAATATCTTTTTAAAGAAAATATTTGAAAGAGACGGATCACTTTCAAGTTTTTTTTGTAAAAAACGACAGCCATATTGATCCATAGATAATTTTAGAATATCCAACTTTTCAAAAGGAATCAAATTCAATTCATCATGGTTTTTGAAGTTGCTTAGACCAGATATACTTAAATAAGTTGTTGATGCCAGAGATTGCTTATTGGAAGAGCCTGTTGGTGAATTTGAAACAGATGATGAAGCTGAATTGGCTCCATTGTAAAAATTATAGTTGTTTGTTGATGGTGGTGTATAGACAAAGCTTTGTTGTAATTGAGCGGGGGTATTGATGCGAGGTTGTTGTGAATGAACAGGAGCAGACGCCACGGCGGTGGCAGTCCCAGTGCTTGCATGGACAGAAGAAGAGTTTGATAAAGGTTGCGACAAAGGATTCGAACCGCTAAATGAAAGTGATTTGGTGGCAACTGGTGTAGTAGTCATGACATTAGTATTCTGTTGAGTCTCGCGAAGGGGATTGACACTCAACTGGTTGAACTTGAAGTCAAGTTCATTGACCAGCGGTAAAGATTTAAATCGAGCTCGATAAGTGTTTCCTCCCAAGTTTGAGTTCAAGACAGATACCGGACTAGTAGAAAGACTGCTGAAGGAAAAATTGCCACCATTGTTAGATATTGAAGATGCCACTGGACTGAAAGCAGTGTGGTTTTCATTCGAGCCCAGATCTGATGGCGTTGTAGGCTCAATTATCGAGGAAATGGAATTGATAGAAAGGCTATGTTGATGCTTTGCTGCAGTAGGTGGTGTACTGTGATTGACGGTTGAAATAATACCCTGATCATTGTAGTTCTATAAATTTGTATGTTAGTCTCAAAGTACAAAGGCAATGCTAAACTGAACGGCAGATCTTACCATTTTCAAAGCGGCCAATAGCGATTTATATGACAGTAGGAGGATGATGCTGATGCTTGGGAATGATGGGAAGTTGGTGTGATACAGTGGATACAGTGCTTCAAAAGATGAAATATATGACACTTTGATTTCTTTCTCTTCAATGGCTCTCTCTATCTGAAATTGACACGATCGAGTTGAAACAAGGACACTGTTTGCGGAAGATCTCTGTACGAACTGTGTGTGGACCTAAAGGTGGTTGTCGTAGCGGTTGTGTCGGCAGTAGAAGTTGTTAGACAAGCTGATAACGACAGTTGAGAAGACAATGAGAAGTAGAGAGGGAGTTGGCAATGGTTGAGTTTAAATAGAATCAAGCTAAAAACAAAACCGAATCAAACTATGCTGCTCTGTGCTGCCCTACTCAAGCTTTCACTTTAGACTAGACTGTCTAGCGTTCAGTCATTTGTCCAGACTTGAAAGACCAGACTTAAAGGTTCCAGGATCATCTAGAATCTTAATCCAGTGCAATTTGTCCTATTTAGTAACGTTACCAGGGCTCCATGATTTACACTTTAATTTGATTTTTGAATTTTGGCAGCATTTCTGACGTTTTGGCAGGAAAAATATGTCATATGTCATATGGTGTTTTGGAAATTGAAAGCATTTTGCAATACTTAAAGGCGCTCAAAGCTGATCCAAAAAGCTGCATTCAATGAAATACTTGATCTTTATGCTAATGGTAGTGTGTCAATGACTTTGAGCTTAAATTGGGGTCTCAGTACAAACTTCAAAGATAGAAAACTTGATCAAATACAGTAGATTACCTATTTTTGTGTCTTGTTCCGTTATTGTTTCTGCAAAAAAGTCCTTGATTTGGCAGGTAGGGAGACCATCAGACTTCAGTCCTGCTCGTTTGAGTTTTAACTTTTAAACTTTTAGACGCTCTTGATTGGAATTTAGTAGTCACTGGAGTCGTAGATTGTGAATTTCTGTAGCTTACCTTAACGTTGTACAAACTTGTGCGAACATTAATTTACAAATTACTACACTGAGCACTGACCAAAGTTGAAAGGCCGAGTATTTATTTGATAGTAGTTTTTGAAGTTTGTGTTACAATACAATCAGAAGTTAGGACCAGTAACAGACGAGTCCCAGGCACCCAGAGTACTAGGTACTTTAATAATAATACATAGGCCATAGCACAAACGCTTTTCACTGTCAGTGAACAAAGAGGCCACTCATAACTCAGCAACATTTTCACTGCTCGCTCAGATTTATGACCCTTCATAAACACAACCCGCTACTGCGTTTCTTAGCGCTGGAACTTCATATAGGCAAATCGAGACCGCTGCACAGTGCACACTACATATAAAACGTACATCTAAAACTTTGTGAGCCTCTACATTATACAATTCTCAACATGATCAGGTAATTTCAGGTCTATATAGTTATAACTTAAACTATAGTTTTTAGCAACCACCAGAGAAAGATATACATTTTAGGCCAACACAGAACCCAAATGACTTCATCAAAAAAAATTTAGTCGAATTCT
Source organism: Starmera caribaea (assembly GCA_030565045.1). NCBI lineage: Eukaryota > Fungi > Ascomycota > Saccharomycetes > Phaffomycetales > Phaffomycetaceae > Starmera > Starmera caribaea. Next base: position 18,333 of record JAJMAV010000036.1, read on the forward strand.
TGAGACGAGCTAAACAGTGATTTTCTTAATCACCATTCAAGTCATTCTGAATGTTTTAGACTGTTGCTACTTAAAAGCCAACGATCAAGACAACAGAAGCCAGTAAGCATAAATGACAAGCAGTTCAAGTCTAGATCATTGTAGAGACCTGAAAAATTAATTGGTTGCACCGATTGCACTGAAACTGAAAAGTATGGAATTCACGAATCATCGATGATCTGATCAAGATGTTTGTAACTAACACCGATCACAAATGTTCTATCAAGCTTGTTTCCTCTAGCGTCTAATTTTTCTTTGGTTATTATATCAACAAACTTATCTTCTTCGTTCAGCTGTTTTTGATTCATCTCGTCATCGGGCACTATGTCAAACTCATCTTCTTTCTCTTCATAATCTATACTCTCTTCAATCTCAACAAAATCAGGTGCTAGTGCACTCCATTTTTGTGGAATCACTAAATTCCAAAGATAAATTGTACCGGTATCCAACCCAGTTGCTCCAATTATACATTTGTGCGAGTTCCATTCCAAATCAACCAACTCTTCTTTTGGACCTTCTAAAATTTTAATCAATGATCCCATAGAAGTTTCCCACATACAAATCACATGAGAAGATCCATAAGCCGAGGCAATCAGATATTCTGAATTCGAGTTAAATAATATCGAGTTCCATTGAATTCTATTAACAAGATCTTGATATTTATGTTCAATTTCCAATTCCCAAATTTCAGGATCGCTATTAAAGTCTGGCAGTATTATCTGTCTAATTATACGATCTGATGAATTGACTGCCAATTTTCTACCATTCAATGAAATTATTATGTTCTTGATATTGGAAGACGTTATTTTTTGTTCAAATAAAATCTGAGAAGTTTTGGTTGAGATTATACTGACCACACCTTTTGTGGTCCCTGTGAAAATATACTCACCATTAGGATGAAATGTTGAAACCAATACACTATCTTCTTGAATTGTTTTGATTTCATTGTTTTCAGTAACATATTTTGGAAAATCATCAAGTAAAGAAACAACAAACTCTTTATGATTTTTTGGATTCAACTCAGCATTCCAAATGGGACCTTCAAATTTCTTCTCTAAAATAACTTCTGAGGTTTCCATATCCCATAACAAGCATTTCCAATCTCTTGACGCAGACAGTAAATATCGACCACAGTCTGACCAGCAAAGGGACTGCATTGGTCTGGTATGGCTATTCAATAACCTTATAACACTTTTTGTATCGTTGTCAATGATCGCAATGGTACCATTGGACAATCCAGACGCAAGATAGTCACCGTTTCTCGTGTACTTGATAAACACAGAATGCCCAAAATTCAACGCATGTGTCAGTGTCTCTGGATACTCCTTCAACACCGCAAAAGGATCTAAAAGTCCTAAATTCATGAGTAGCAATAATGAAGTCCAGTATTAAGCTTTAACCAACTCGCAGGTAGCTAGTTGTTTGATGTCTGTTTTTATTTCTGTCTATTTCAAACTTCAAAGCTAAAAAAATCAGAAAAAACATAGCGTGCCTGTAACAAAAAGCCGTGTTGGGGGTTGGCAACAAAAAAAAAAAAAATTAACGTGTCAAGTTTCAACTCAAAACTCAAATTGATCCAACAATATTCTTTTGATTAAACGAAGAATTACACTTTCCAGTGTTCAACGTCCAGCTAGCCATGAAACTTCTTTTTATCATATCACTCTACTTGTCAGTAACAAGTGCATTTTATTTCTACGCAACAGGCGGTGAAAGAAAGTGTTTTTTCAAAGAACTTTCACAAGGTACTTTATTGCAAGGTCACTATAAAGTTCAAGCTTTTGACCCAAACACCAATGAATTCACAGATGCAGGAGCCAGGGAACTAGGTGTTGTTCTTGATGTTGAAGTAAGCTTGATCAGCAGATGAGTGTTAATTCGATTACAACGCTTTTTTCTTTCGTTAAAATACTAACAGAATCTGAAGGAAGTGTTTGATGATAACCACAGAGTTGTCCATCAAAAAGGATCCCCAACAGGAGAATTCACCTTTTCTGCTATCGATAGTGGTGAACATAGAATTTGTTTGCAACCTCAATCACAAGGTTGGTTAGCAAAAATAAAAACTAAGATTACTCTTGATTTTGAAATTGGTGAAACTGATTCTTTGGACAGCAAAAAGTCAGGGAAAGTAAATGCTTTAACAGAGAGAGTGAAATCGTTGAACAGAAAATTGGCAGATATTAGAAGAGAACAAGAACTTATGAGAGAAAGAGAAGCTCTTTTCAGGAACCAAAGTGAATCCACAAATAGTCGCGTGGTTTTGTGGTCAATTGTTCAATTGGTTGCATTAAGTGCTGCTTGCTTTTGGCAGATCAAGCATTTAAGATCCTTTTTTGTCAAACAAAAAATTGTTTAGTTTGCTTAACGTGATTTTGGATAATACAGTTAAGAATCAAGCAAACTTAGAAACTGTTGTATGAAATGTGATGAGAAAATTTGAACTGTGGTTGTACAGATGTGTTTCTTTGATATAAATAATGTGTTTCAAGCTTTTAAGATTTGTAGCTAAAAAAAATTTTGTCCATTCATGATCATCATGAATCGAACATTGATTAAAATTTACGTCATGCACAAGCTTTTAACTAAATTTATTTCAAAACAAAGATCATTTTGGAATTTCCAAAGTCGTATCTACTATCATGTATGGAATTCAACAATCGGGTAATTTGGATTCTAGATCAAGAGATAAACTTGAATATCAAGAAGTTAGAACAATTTAATAGAAAAGAGTTCTCACTTAACTGTTGAATCTTAATATGAATCTAAGCAATATTAATGAAAAATTATTTTCGAAAATTCGAAAAATCAAAAAATGACAGAAGAACGCAACTTAGCATTGTAAGCTCAATTTTGAAACTATCAAGCTTTATCTGGTTACTCCTGACTATATATATGCATTTTTGGGACCATAAATGGCATTTAAGCTTTCATAGTTAAGTCATCCATTTTGGGCCCTTTTTACTTTTTTGTCAACTTTTTCCCTTTATTAAAAGCACGAGATTACAATTTGGAAAACTCATACCTGTCCAAACTGCCACTTGAAAATACTCTCAATTTGTTTAGAATCATTTTGATTTTGATTTTTTAATTTTTTTTAATTTTTTTCAATTTTTTTTCTTTCGACTCTGTAACAGTTTTTTGCGGCTTTCTGTGCTCTAAATTTAGTTAGTATTATATTTCGGCGCTCAATCACGCTCTTATAAGTGTAAGTTCACAAATCACACTTTATCGAAAGATCTAAACCATTTATCTCAAAATTTAATTGTGCAAAGGCTTTCTTCATTCATGAAATAGACGTTAGTATATTGTATGCAATTCGAAAAATACTTGTAGATATAGTTTCAGCTCTTATTCATAAATAAGACTTACAACTATGTTAAGTTACACAGTTTATTTTTGTTTGTTCAACACTCAACTAACTTTTTGTGATGGGTAAAATATTAGATCATGACTTTTGTTTGTATTTAAGACAGAAGAATAACAAAATTTAATTTGAATATGAACAATGAACATGATTGGTAAGAAGATTCTGAATCGTGTAGACAATTGGGTAATTTCTAGTTTTTTGGGTTCTCCAGTTGTGGCTTGGTGTGTTTTTCAACAAAGCTATATAAAAGAAAAATATGGAACAAGCGTTCATTGTTCATTTGTATTCTTTTAAGATTTTAAGTAGAAATTTTCAAAATTTGAGTCTTGCTCAAGTTAGTTTGAATTTAATATCAACAATGTACTCAATATACCTAGTTTGATGCTAAGCAGAAAACCAAATTTAGATCCAAAAAAAAAGCTATGCAGTCATAAGTTGATATTAGAAGTTAGAAAAAAATTTGTGAGGTTTTGTTTCTGTACAAATTGTAAATTTTGATTTTTAGAAGTTTTAGACTTTCAGTCTTCATGGGGTTGTGTGTTAATGAAATGGTAAATAATATGTTTGTATTTTGAATACAACTCCAGAGTTGATGATGGAATGGCACCAAATTTTCATTGAATTGATATCTTTGCAATACTTCATAAGTTAGTAGATAGCGTGCAACATCAAACGAATACAGTATGTGTACTGGTGTGTCCCAAACGAGTAGTGTAATGTATTAACTTTTACTGGTAAGTACTAAGTATTCGTTTGTATTAAAGTTATTTAATTATATAAAGTGGAATATGAGGAATAAAGGTACTCATTATATACCTTAATGGATGAGAGCAATCATGTCTAAGTTTCTCAACTCATCATATAAGACAACTAATTCCTTCAGCAATTATCTATATGACCAATAACTTTCAGAATATGGTAATTGTAGACATTCCATTAACTAATGTATGTACTATGAATGTTAACCACAATAAACACAACAACCATGTGCGAAAGTGGTGGTTACCAAGGACTGCGCAGTGTAAAAAATTTAAACCATTAAGTAACACAAGAAATATGTTTAACTTCCAAGCACCAAAAGCCAGTTATTATCAAAACTCGCGTAAATAACTATTCCACAACCTCAGCATTAATGAGACATCAAACCTCCAAAGATCATTGATGTTTGAACTTTGTATGTACATTTATGACTTCCCTAGGTATGTGGATTTTTGGGATCTTGAATCTTGAATCTTGATCATAAAAAATATTAAATTTTTATTACATTCCTATAACATACATATGTATGTACATATATTTGGAAAATCCAATCTCTAACTTCAATATTAATGTAACTTGTTAGTAGTTACTTTTCTTCTCTTGAAATTTTAGAATGACAGAGAAGCCATCAAAAATACGAAGAGTCAGAACAGGGTGCTGGACCTGTAAAGGGAGGTTAGTTTGGTTGGTTTTTGTTCTCTCAAACTTGGCTCTACTAACTTGTATTTGAATCAGAAGAAGGAAGTGTGACGAAGGAAAGCCCACTTGTGGTAACTGTTTGAAGTCTAAGATTGAGTGCGAGGGATATGGTATTCGTTTGTCTTTTGATACAGATGATAGCAGAAATAGTAGCCAACTGAAAACAAATTCCAGAGGTGAAGTCATTTATGGATTTAGAGGGAGACCAAGACTACAGGAGAGCCTTGCTAGAAGGGAACACCATATAAATCACAGTCTTGCTGGTGGTATGAACAATAAAAATCTGAACAATACTCAAATTTATGAACCGAATCTTCTTGAGATTGTTCCCCAAAAAAGCAGCGAATTAATCCACAATACAACTAAAAAAATAAAAATTGACAGAATGGAACATACAGGTGACCAAAGTAAGGTTTTGAGAGATGAAGACATCGATCATGAAAATGCAATTCTTTTGAAACAGTTTAACGTTTTTGAAGAGTTTCAAAACTTTCAAAATCTTTTCCCTTCTTTTGTTTTAGATGAAGAGCTACCATTATTTTTTGATAACCTTAAGGAAAACCCACAAAATCTATTCACTAATGAGAACATCGATAATATTAATAATTCTGAACCTGATGAAATTTCACATTTGGAGGAGAATATGATGTTGAAGCATTTTTTCAAAAAATTACTTCCATTACTAGATGCTCACCCAAACTCACCTTGGCCGCAGTTGGCGTTAAAATACTGTGATTTTGAGATTGCCAAAAGTTGTTTTATTGCATTGTCTTGTATACATCTTTATGAAACCAAAGGAGCACAAGAGTTTTACAGCACAGGAATGGTGCATATCAATAATACAATGGAGTATTTGATCAATTACCTAAAAAGTTTAACAGATGATGGACAGTTAGATGTTCAGAATATCATCAACAATCTAAAAAAACAGCCACTAGAGAAACAAAGATCCAACTTTTTTGTCATACTTTTACTTATTCATGTCCATTTGTTATTTACCGTTTTGGAATCAGGAAGATCTGCACTGTTGAGATTATTTTTTCAACTGGCAAGCTCCATTGCACAAGATTCAACTTTCAAAAATTACCTTCTGAAGGTAAATGAAAGTTCAACTTTAGTTACTAATTTTGCTTGGTTTGACACAATATCTGCCGTTGTTTCAGCAGATTGCAGAATACCATATTGTGAAGAAAGTTGGTACGGGACCAAAAACGATGCTGTGTCTACAGCTAATTTGATTGGATGCCCAGGGGAAATATTCAAATGCATTTATAGTTTGTGTTGCTTAAGAAAAGAATTGAAGGAGTCGAATGGATTTGTTTCAATTGAAATTTTACAGAGATTTGAACAGTTAAAAAAAGACTTACTCAATTATAGAGAATATGTTGTTTGTTCTGATGATATCACAACGATTGAGTTTGAGTATAAATTGAAGTCAACACAATGTTGGTCAATTGCAGTTTTGATGAATGCACATAGACTAGTTGAGCCTAATAGAAAAGATTTGGTGCTAGGATTCATTAATGAATTTGCATCCGTTTATAAAAGTATGGAAAGTACATCACCTTATGTAACTCAGATGGTTTGGCCTGTTTTCACGTTTGCAAGTGTTTGTACGAATAGAATACATCAACAACAATTTCAAGAATTTATCGATGTTCTTTATAAAAATGCTAATATGGGCACTATCAATACATTGGGAGCCGTTGCCAAAGAATGTTGGACAACCAATAAACCATGGGAGGATATTCTCAAAGGCAAAGAATGGCTAGAATCTGGAATAGACTTTCTTGTTGTTTGAGTATGGTTTGAAAACCGAACCAAAAAAATCATCAAAGATAGTCAGATTTCAGATAAATGAAACAAAAATAAGTACAAAACTACATACCATGGGTTTTTTAAAAGTAATAGTGATTTACTTTAGAAAATAAACTCAATTCATTAAACTAATAAAGTTGTATACACCTCTTGTTCCAAACAAGTGAAATAACTTATAATTTTTGCATAGCAGCAATATCAGTAGATTGGACGTGGTCTTCATCTTCTTCAATGTTTGCTTGTAAGTCATCTAAAGAGACTTTGTCATCCTCAATAACACAGTTGATTTGTAATTTTTTGATACCGTAACCAACTGGAATCCATTGATGAGCACCCCAAACTAAACCTTCCATTTCGACGGTTTTCAAGTTGGCTAATAATTCTTCTAAATCAGTTTCGTCATCCCATGGTTTGACTTCTAAAGTGACAATGGATTTAGCAGCTGGTTTTGGACCTTTAGCAGCTTTTTTAGCAGCGTATTCAGCCAATCTTTCTTGTTTCAATTTTTCAGCAGCTTCATCAACTTCCTCATCATCGGAACCAAATAAGTCAACATCTTCATCATCTTCTTCAGCGACAGCAGCTGGAGCTGGAGCAGAGGTAGCAGCTGGTAATGATTCAAATTCAGCGGAGAAAGAAGCAATGTGGTTGAACCATCTTGAGAAAGCTGGGTATGCGGTTTGGAAAGCTTTATAAGCAGCAACATCCGCTTGGGTAGCAGTAGTACTGTGGTGAATAGTTAGTATCGAACAAAAGCAAAAACAAAGCCTTAAAGCTTCAACACCAAACAGATTAGAAAGAAAACAAGATTCAAAAAAGAAGTGTGGATATGTATAGGTCCGTGAAAAATCACACAGTTCAGTAAGCACCTTGAGCCCTTAGTTGGACCAGCACATAAAGGATTTGATTCGAATTGGATTGTATTCAGAAAAAGTGAAAAAATGGGTTTTATATCATTCTGTGGTCTTGAACTCCACGTCTTAAACACGGACCAATGTTAATCATCATTAAGAATCCGGATTCGAATCATCTCCTCATGGTGTCTTGCAACTCGCCTGGGTTGCGAGTCAAGCACGAGTTGCATGTGGGACCTAGGTCATCAAGATGTGTATCTGTCTGTGGCATTGGAAATGGCATGTTGCCAGAGACCACAAAAAAAAGACTAGACATACCCGTCAACGTAAGATTGTGTGGTCAACAAAGTGTTGAGAGAAGCAATTTGTTCTGGAGAGTAAGACATTTCGAGTTCGATGAGGTGTAAGAAAGAAGAACAAAATGTTGGACAGGAAAATTTTTTTAGTTGCGTGGGCAGAATGGTCGACATTTTTCGAAATTGGGACAAAAATGTTGGCAGGGTAAATCTTACATGTCCAGCCGGGTAAAAAAAACGATCTGAAAATTTTGGTCTTTTTTTCAGGCATCAAATTGATGTCTTTGTTGTTTTTACTGTTGTTGTTTAAAAATTAGTTAGACAGAAAAGAAGAAAAGAAGATGGACACGCGCTACCCACAGGCTGTTTTCACGAACTTCCACAACAGAATCAGAGGAGAGAGCACGTCGATTCTTGTCACAACAACAACAGGAAGACTCAACAAGCGGACCAAACACACAGTCAATTATGCTGAGTTTGAAGAGAACTTCTTTGACGACGACAATGACGCCAACTACATTGATGAAGGAGGGTATGGCTCGCGCACGGGCTCAAGTGTGTACCAAAACAACAGTGGCAGTGCGAATGGTATTCAAAATGGCAATGGCAGCAGCAGCAGCCAAAACGCAAAACTAGCCGTGAAGACAAAACACACTTCTTTCTCAGACCAGCAATTGGCTGCAAATTGCAGCTCAACAGAGTTGATGATCCCTATCAAATTGGAGGTAGAGAGTGATTCTCATAAAATTGTGGATTTCGTAATGTGGAACTTGAACGAGACTTTGATAACTCCTGAACAATTTGCTATAATAACGTGTGAAGACATGGAGCTTCCTTTGTCATTCCAACAACTCATTTCATCAACTATAAAATCACAGATAGAAGACTACACTACACTGGCGGAAATACAGATACCGAACAACATCGATCTACATGTCATCATTGATCTTTCTTGTCATATAAATAAACAATTATACGAGGATAAATTTGAATGGGACTTGACCAATGAAACAGTAACTCCAGAAGAGTTTGCAAAATATGTTGTGATGGACCTAGGGTTATCATTGGAATTTTTACCAGCTATTGCTCATAGCTTACATGAAGCTATACTGAAATTCAAAAAAGATTTTGTTGAGGGGCGTTTGCCTCAAGAACTTGATAACAAATCTGCTTTTGGATATCAAGCAGGTATTAGACTTGATCAAGATGCGCTAGGAGCAGACTGGGCTCCAACTGTCGAAATTCTTTCCCAGGAAGAAATTCAGAAACGGCAAGTCGAAAAAATTAGAAACAGCAGAAGATTGAAAAGAAGTACAATGAAAAACGATGACCTCAAGAAAAGACCTTATAAAAAAAGACATTCCGAAAGAAGTTTAGACTTTCACTAAATACATATCTGTAATGGGTCAGCTTTTGCTAGATTATTGAGTGCTTTTTTCCCCCCCTGTGTTAATAAATTGTTTTCTATTTATATACAACTAGATACAAAGTCATAACAATAAGATAATGTTAAGACGTTAAAGGATTTGGTATATCTGTAGTATAAAGTCCAAACCAAAACTTCTATTGATGTAGATATTCCTTGAATTCTCATTATACATGTACTTATCATGTAGTTGTACATATTCATATGTACTGGGGGAAAAATATTTAAAATTGTTTAGAATTTACAACCCTCTAGAGAAACAACAAATCCACAAAAAACTTTCACAATGGTAACTGAAGAAGAAATACTTTCAAATTACCTTTTACAGAGAACAGAGTTTTCCAAAGTTTTCAAACTTGAGAAGTTCAAAAAGCTTTTTCCTAAAAATACAGATCCAAAAGTTATTGAACAGTTTTATAAATCTTTAAAAAAGGTCACAGATCGAAGACTTCAGATGGTATCGAGTGCTATCGAGGACTATCACAACGAGAACAGAGACACAGAAATAACACGTAAAGAGTTAGATGATTCAGGAGAAGCTGATTTAATCAAGACTGTGAATCACAAATTAGATGAATTGAATAAAATTCTTGATGATGAGCTGAAAAAAAGAAGGAAAGACTTATCGAAACATTCTAAAACTCTTAGAGAAGATGTCGATCAGATGGACGATTTTTCAGAAAGAATAGGTAAACTATATAACGTAGAAAAATTGAAAGATGTATCAAACAGACTTGAGCAAGCTCTGGAGTTTATTAACAAAAAATCAATTGATGACTTTAAATGACTATTTATGACTATTTATGCATTGGTTTCAGCTTCAATTATAGGTAGTTCAACAGATTTGAGCCATTCCCATGTTTCAAAACTTGAATTCAACATTCTGTGATTGTTTATACAATAATGATCTCCACTATGTGGATTCAATGCTCCAGTTTTAGGCATTTGCTTGATGTAAACCAGTCTTGAAACCCTTGAGTGAATCAAAGCCATAGAACACATTGAACACGGTTCATGCGTGGTATATACGTGGTAATTGAAACAAAGATAATGATGGGGTACTTCTGGATGTTCACGTCTTCTAATTGTTTCAAATTCTGAAACTTTAGTGATGCAATTCATTATACTATGCGACAATGGATGTTCGTCTCTTCTGTCTGGGGAAGAAGAAATCAAGCTATTTGTCTCTGGATCAACAATTATACTGAATATAGGCAAATTTTGTGGAACAGGATTGCTTCGAGCTTTATCAGCAATGAATTCAACCCATTTAATTGTACTGTTAACATCGATTACAACCTCGTTCAAAATTTGATCGTTTGGATTGCCCTTCCACACCAATGGCCAGTACTTATCACTCCACTCCAGTGTTAGCTCTTTTCTAGATGCCACGCTTCTGGGTACAGTTTGAGTCTGTAGACTCCTGTAATCAACAGAATACTGTCTCAAAATCTTTTTAACTTCCTCCTCCTCTGCAATGAGCTCTTTGGAGAAGAGCACGACAGACAGCTCTTCAGATGACAGCTTTCTGATTCTTTTTAGATGAACAAAACTGATGTCTTTCGGGCCATACTCTCTGATCAGTGGCAACACTTTGGCCGAATTCTTTGGCTCCAGGTTTATTGACCATGTATCAACCAGTCTCAATTCATCAGCATGCGATTGATCTTTGATCTGCAAAAGACAATCTTCAATGATACAGCCATGGTAGTCAATCTTCAACTTATTGTTCTTTTTCTTAACCATTTCAGATCGGACACTCTGAAACTGTATGTTTATGGTATCTGTTACTGTACACTTGGACTCTGGAGTGAACTGATTTGAAATTTGAATAAATTTTTTTTCTGTAGTTGAGTGCAGTACATATATGTATCTATAGCACTTGTTCCTCAATGTTAATCAAGCAAAAGACCCTTAAAGATTGATGTGTCACGCAAAATGGAGAATGAGATAATTCCACTGAGAGATGCACTGATTCACAAGTTCAACGTCGAACCAGAATCACTGGACACCCACCACCATGAAGATTTTCAAAAATTCTTGTTGAGTGTTTATGTTGTTTTAGAAAGACCAGAGAGACATTTAGTTATTGATGCTGATGATCACTGGACATTCAATACTACCCTTGAGCAGTGTATCTTCACTTCTTTGATGCACCATAAGTATACCAATATTTTGACGAATGGCTATAAATTACCTTTTGATGGTTCTGTTACCTCAAAGCTTTGCCCAACTCATCTTGATTTCAAAAATTCTTTCTTGGGAAAAAGAGATTGGAACCAACTCCATAAACTAATAGGTCCGAAAGGTTTCAGTGAACTACTGCTATGCTATAAAGCATACTCTTTTCAAGATGGATTAATGGTTCAGCTGTTTGGAGAGAACCTAGATATCAACGATAGGAGGAATAAAAACCCAACTTCATTCATTTCAATAAAACCATCCTTATACAAACATTCATCATCTTCTACGGAATTGAACCCCATTCCAACCTCAAAAAGAAAACTTGTTGAAATGATATTCAGCAAGAGTTTAAATAGTCAAAAGAATCCATCAAAATTTACACGAAGACTATTTTATTTCAAAAAACTTCTTGATCAAGTGATAAAGAACCATCAGTCATGTAAGTACTTTTCAATTGTAAATCAGATCTGTAAAGAGAAAAAAAATTCATTGGATAATCTCGATTTTGCAATTAACCAAAAAGATGTCGTGAAGTTTTGTTGTACTATAACAGATAAAATATTTCCAATTGAGGTATTTGGCTCTTCAGCCAACAAATCAATTATTTTTGATCACATCGGACTGTTGATCACTTCTTCAATCGATAGGAAAATAAACTTGGTTGAGATGACAAACCTCATCAAAATCAAAGATATCAAGTGGCTAGGTGAAACCTTTCAAAAACTATCACTTCATGAATTCGAAAAAAGAAAAAAATTATTACAAGAGTTTCTAGAATGGTTGTTCATGAGCTTTATCTCACTGCTTTTGATAGGTTTCTTCCATATAACCCATTTACCTGCTGGGAAAGAACTATTATTTTTTCGCCACAATACCTGGAACAAATTATCGGAAAAGTTTTTAAGTCAATACAAATCGCAGTTTCTAACCAAGATAGAAACTGAAAGTACGAGAGTATACAAAATTGGATCGTTACGGTTGATGCCTAAGAAAAATAATGATTTCAGAGTGATCAATGTCCCAGCATTTGGAAACTGCTCAATAGATAACGTTAGCTTTAAAGATCATATGCTTGATGAAATAAAATCAGTAAGGAATGTAATGTCATGTTTAAGAAAAACCGAGGCGTCATTTTTTGAACCTCTTTTATCCACTCGAGAAATTCCCAAGAGATTATCCCAGTTCAAAGAACAGTTCAAGAATAATGCACCAGATTTGTTTTTTATGAAATTTGATGTGAAAACATGTTTTGATACTATTCCCATAGATAGAGTTATAGCAAGAGTATCTCAAATGGTTGAACCTCAAGAATTATATCTTTTGAAAAGTTATACTCAATTCAATTTGTCTACTCTGAAAACTAAGAAGTGGCATAAATTGAAATCCACCACTGATGAACCAGTTAGTCCTTTCATGTTAAACATCGGTAAAGATAGAGCAGTTTCATTAACTGGATCTCAAATTGTTTCAATTGTTGAGTCTGAATTGAAAGAATCTGCTATCAAAATAGGCAAAGATCTCTACATCAGAAAAGATGGAATTTTTCAAGGTTTTCATTTATCAAGTATGTTTTGTAATATTGTTTATGATGAACTAGTGAAAGATAAGTTTGATTTTTTAAAAAGCAAAAACAGTATAATTCTTCGTGTTGCAGACGATTTTATGATAATATCAACGAAAGAAGACGTCATTATGAAATCATTCAATTTGGTTAGTGAAGGTTTTGAGGATTATGGTGTTCAAATCAATAAAATAAAAACACTGTCAAACTATCCCCAAAAAAGTGAAGAAATAACGGCTGACAATACCATTGTAACCTTTTGCGGTTATAATATAAACACGAAGACACTAGAAGTTGTGAAAGAGTTCAAGTCAATGTTTCTGAACTTAAATTTTGGATCTTTAAATGAACAAATTGAAAAGATCATCTGGTCAACAAATGAATCTTTGATGTACAATACTATTGATATCGGTCTAAATTCTGAAGATCAAATTTTCCATCAAATATCAATAATCACACAAAACGCAGCAAAAGCGTTTTGCCAACTAACAAGAAAATACTCACCTTCTTTGAGTAAATTTGAAGCTTTCTTCCAAGAGATCTGCACAGCGATTATCCAGGCAGTTCAAAAAAATTATAGAAACTCAAATGATATGAAGTTGGGTTTATTGGCGTATGGTGCTCTCAAAGAGGTTATTGGAGGCTTTCTACAAATATTTTTAATCAAAAACACAAAATGTAGAGAGTATATAAAGTTTTTACAAAAATTGAACAATTTTTTACAATGAGAGAAATTCGTAGTAGGCTCTTCTAAGTTCTCATCCAGTTCATTCTTACTACGCCAAATCAACACCCGAAGATCAAAATGGAAAAAAAGTTGTTCTCAAATTTTGCTCATCTTTCATACGACGTATCCTTTCAACTTCTTCAACTCCACCAGACTTTTTTAGTTTACCACTCTCAACAAATCCACCTAATTCTTCTTCAAATTCGTTTGAATTAGCCAACTCCCTTTCTTTTAGCCTCATCTTTTCTGCTCTTTCAATCGCTTCAACTCTAACATTATGATCTGGATTTAAAGCCTGAACTTCAGAAAAAACAGCATCTCTTACAACTCCCAAAGTACCAGGTTCAGGGATTGGAAGCTTAGTTGTACGTGTTCTTGGATTTTTTGTTTGCTCTTCACAACATTGCTTAACTAAATCAAACGTTTCTTTTGCTTTCTCTAAATCTTCTTTCAAATCCGACGCTAGAACTTCTTGGATTCCTAAGAAGTGTTGCTCAGAACAAACAGTGTCTAATTCACCTTCCCAGATTTTCTTCCAGTTTGGTTTTTCTGTCGCTATATAACTTACCACTCTTTCAAGATCATCTTGTGCCTCAGTCATTTGTTTAGCAACATAGTCGATATGTTTAGCTGAAGGACGTGAACCTCTTTGTACAACGTCTTTTCTAAGATCTTCCACAATATCTTGCAAATCATCGAATTTGGTGAGGAGAGTATCTGAATCTGCAGATAGCTTCTGTTGTGATTCTTCCATATAAATTCTGTTTGAAGATTTTGAGGTATCTAAAGATAAAGACTTAAACTCTTGAACTTTTGCTAAAACATGCTGAATTGATTCTTTAAAAGAATTTTTATTGTTGGATTGAATTTGAGTTATGACTGATATATTTTTACGAATATCCAGCAGATCTGACAGTTCTTTTTTCAAATTTTCTTCAGGTTTTTGTGTTGCTATTTTTTTGGGTTTAACAGTGGAATCTATAATACTTGTTGAAAATTCTTCATTAATTATTGAGCGGAAGTGATTTACTATTTCCTTATTAGATTCTTCAATGTAGTATTTAGTTTGTTCAAACAATTGTTTTTGCTCTTCTAAAATAATTTGTTTGAATTTTTCAAAATCCTTTTCAAATTCAAAATCATTTATGCTATTGCTTTCCTTTGAATTTGTAGTTTCATGTAACGATAAAACAGACCCTTCTTTGATATCTGAAAATAAACTTTCTTCAAGCTCGTACTCTACACCTGACTCACGATCAGTTATATAAATTTCAGGAAAGGATCCTGATCCCGGTGAATATGCAAATCTTTCAACAAATAATAGTCTTAAAGACGTAAATGAAAGAGGGAAGGTTAAAGGTGTTTTCTTGACTTTGTCGCCTATTTTGAGGAATACATTCACTTCTCTTATTACATCCTGACCGTTTTGAAGTAAGCCCAAGGAAGACAATCTTTTTTGGGATGGGCTGTTCAGATCTCTAGAAGCAGTTATCAAGGATCTGTCAGGTAGTTCCGGGTCTCTTCCTGGAGAGTAGTTTGTGAGTTTTGCGTATTGGTACGCAGAAAATCTTCTGGATGCACGACGCTGAAGGGAGTCGCCTTTTTGAAGTTGTGCTAAAGCATTTGCAGCAGCAGGACTTTTAGGGGTTTCAAGTGTTCTTGATTTCTTATCTTCTGGCAGGTTTAATTTTGACTCTGGTATCTTACTCTGTGAGTTGTTATGCTCAGGTTGTCGTGTGCGAACTTGTTGTTGTCTGTCTAACTGAATAGCTTCTTTCAAATCTGTAGTGAAACTGGATTTAGAGGCAGATTTGGATTCCAAAGCAATTGATGAGCTAGATATGTCTTTTGACCTGCGTGGTATGCCATTGCTTTCATCCACACTACTTGACCTTGACTTTTTAGCATTGGCTCTCAAAGTTCGAGCCACCATCTGTTTTGTTTTCAAATTCTGCAAAAGATTGACAATGATCTCTCTAAGTCTGGGTAGATATTTGTCTAGATTGTCCTGACAAGGATCTTCGCAAAGCACCTGCTCCAAAACGACAGTCAAAAGATGCGGAACATCTCCCAAGTCGCTGACATCGACACCTGCGTTTGAAAAAGCTCTGCATGCCACTTTGAACTCGTTTCCTAAACGTACGTAGGCGTCAGAAATATCAGAGCCCGTTGCCCCTTGTTTTGCCCACTGGTTCAACACCTCTAGCAAATTCTTAGTGGCCACAATCACGCGTGTGATGCTGGACTCGATGGTGCTCATATGCTAGCAGTGTTGTTAGTATCTTATTCCCAGATCATCGCAGTGAGGTCCTCTGTTTTAGCTGTCCCAACTTAAAACCCACGAACTGCAGATAAGAAAAGCTTGTTCAAATTGAATTGGCCCTGTACTCACTGTATAACGCTTGGTGGTGGGCGTGGAAGTCGTTGACATCGTAGCGCTGCGTTTCTTTTCCTCAACAGTAGAGAAATATATCAGCTTCTACAAATATTTATTATTGTTTTCTGCCTTTTTCTGGATACCCGGTTGTGGTGTACATATGTACATATTAATGGTACATAAACAAATTAAGATTCCAGCTGAAATGAAATAAATATAATATTGCAAAGTTGTAATCTATTTGTGGTGAAGTAGAGATTGATCGAAGGCTTCTGCCAGCTGCGAACTTTGGTATTTGAGATTGGGGGAGAATTGAAAGGTAGCCTTTGTGTGTGCGTGTGGTTGTTAGATGAGTAGAATAAATATGGTGTTAGCAGAGAGAGACGCGATCTCAGACTCAGAAATAGAAGAGTGGGTCCCAGAAGACGTGAATGTCGAAAGTCTGGCAATGCTTTTAAGGAACGGACTTGCACAAAATAGTGAATTCAAACCCAGGAGCAACTCTGTTACGGCCAAAGTGCTGAGACCGATTTTGGATAAGACACTGCAACGCATACTGAAAGAAAATACAGAAGAAGCTTACCAATCAGCCACTAGGACTTCAAGCAGAAGAAGGAATGTATCCTTTTACCAGCAGCATATTTACAATATTGATGCTGTTGCATATCAGCTCAAAATCACAATTGAAGAAGCCACAGAGATGGTTGAGAAGAACCCAATTTTAATCGAGAAATATCATAGTGGCCAGTTGGATCGTTATTTAAGAGATCACTACATCAAGAAGAAACACCCAACTAGATCAACATCGAAGGTTACCAAATCTTTCAATGTCAAACTAGGAGCCAATTCCTACTTGGATGATTCCCAAGATTCCCAGGAGTTACAGCTTCAGCAGCAAATACGACAGGATGACGAATATGATGAAGATTATGGAGTTTCAGATTCAGATTCAGGTAATAGTGCACCATTGAGTCCAATGAGTGGTACTTCAGATACCAATACTGATATTGAGACTGAAGACGAAGAGAGTATCACAACAATTTTTAGAGGAAGAGTCTACAATAATGTTGACCAGTTATCCAAGACTTCAAAATTACCAAAGTCTTTTTTCTCAATGCAGCAGGAGCAGAATCAAGTTAGCACCCCAACAAGACATAGAAAGAGAAACCGGGAGCAAGAGTATAGAGTTGGTTTGGCTCGTAAAAAAAAGGGTTCTTTGGTTAGTGATCCTTTTCTATCCGCTAATGTATTCACAATCACTGACGATTCACCAAATGATACTGTTCAAACCAATATTGAAAATGATACTGACTTGGAAATATTGAGTGAATGTACCATACCCAATCATCAAACTGCTAGACTCTTTGACAATGAAGATTTATTTCAAAATAACTATAACGGAGACGATATATCATTTTATAGCGTTGAAAATGGCGAAGATTTTTTTGATGATGTTGATGAATATTATGGATCTGAAAGTATGGAAGAAGAAAACGCCGTTGACTTGTTATTAACGAGTAAACCGAAAAGCTCCAAATTTAAAACTTCTTTAACTACTCCCCACAAACGATCAACATTCAAATATACTGCAGATAGATCTGTTGTAAAACTGAAAACTCCCAGACCCAAATCGAGATCACTGCCATATCCATCCAAAAAACATACACCTGTTCGTTCAAGGGCTCAAAAACTGGGAAGAATCACACCTCTACAAAGAAAAAGTACAAAGTCTATATCCAGCAATTATAATGCTGAGATTTCAACCAAAGAGCAATTTGCAATAACGCCTATTTTAAATCAACTCAAAAAATCATCGAAAGTCAACAAACTAACCCCTAAGAAAAAACCACTAGAATTTTACTCTATTGCACCAAGTAAGAGTCATATCTTTCCCAGAAAAGTTCATTCTGCTACTACTGTCGTAGAAAGTTTGAGTAATAAATTTGTGGTACTTAATAAAGGCCCCAGAGTTCATGGCTTAGATATAAATAAAAATGAAGAATTATCATCAACATTTAGTCTCAAAAATAAATACTTCAGTGGCTCATCACTTTATTCAAATATTTTTAAAGATGGTAAAAATGAAATTTCAATGGATTTCAAAATTGTTCTAAAAGATAAAACGATCCATTTTTCCAAACTAGATAACTCAAAAATGGACCCTGTTAAAGATTTTCTGAGACTACTCTTGGCCAATGATTTGACAAAAATCATATCAGAGGATCATTTGGTAAAATCAATAAATGATGTTCTTGGGTTTTGTTATTCCTTCAATGTTTTAGAAATTAATAGTTTTATAATCGTTTTTGATGACTTTTTGGTTGATTTTAATAATAAGTTATTGAAGCTAAACAGATCAAACATTGAACTTTCTCATGTTCATACCTATATCATTTCCAGCTTTCCAATATTTTATTTTATATGTGATTTGGTTTTAAAAAGAAACTTTATCAAAAACGACTTAATGGGTAGGGTTTATTTGGTTACAGAGAAAATGTTTTTCAAATTAACTTCTATAACAAAAAAAAAATCATTCAAAAAAGACCTTCAAGATGAACTTTTTATTCAAGCACTTGAAAATATATTTATTGTTTGTCAAAATGGATTTTGGGAGATGATAAATAAGTCGTCTCTTAAAAATATTGAACTTTTTGAATACATCTATCGGAAGTTTGATAAGTATAAAACTGAACGTTGGTCAATTGTCCAAAATATGATCAAATTTTCCTTGGACTCAGCTGAATCTTTGCAATTATGCTGCCAATATTTGAGAAATTTTATAGAAATTTATCATTGGAAAGTAAACGAAGATGTGATCTTATTGATGTTTCAAATTCTTCAAAATAATAAGTTTAAGAACTTTTCAAACGAAACAAATCTTCCGACAATTCTTGATACGTCAAAGGATGATTTTAATATCCTTAAGGATTCATCTTTTGTTAATACTTATTTATACTATTTGATTGTTTATTCTAAGGAGAATGAAATAAAGCCAAGATTACGTGAAAAAATATCAGCCTTTTCTTTAAAACTTTCAAACTCAGACATTTCATCATTTTCAAATAGACTTAATATGTTATTGGCACTTTCAGATATTTTCAAAAAGAATTTTGATACAAAAATTTTTGAAGTGATCAAAAATTCAGATTTATCAAATACAATTTTTTTAAAGAACTCATTCAAAGCTTTGATCTCATCTATTAATTTAAATGAAAGGCTTTCGTTATCTTCAAGTGTACCTTCTTTACGATTATGTTTGGTATCGGTGACTAAATACTCTTTTTATTGTTACTTCAAAGATTTCCTGAATGACTTGAGATTTGATTCCTTAAATAGAAAAACTCAACGTTCGATTTTACTCACAATAGGTGAATTTAAATCTGATATCCAAATTATCAACTTGTCAAATTCAATTACCAAAAAATTTGTTACCAGCATAACAAATAAAGAAGACACCGTCGTTTTAGAAAAGTTCAAAGATATAAGTTGTTCACTATTTCCTGAATTGTGGCTAGCCATTTCAACAGCATGCGTTTCTTTGAAACTTACAAACTGGGGTAGTTTGTTGAAATTCAATGAATTTGATAATGATGAGCCTTTTATCTTTACATATATTTTGAAAATCGGCAAAAAATATGTTTATGAAATAGAGAAAGTTTTATTTATTTCGAAACTGATTAAATACTTGGTTAAAAAAAATTATTCTCCGACATTTATTGGGTACATAAGACAATTGGAAACTATTGATGAAGGTCTTTTGAAATCAAAAGGATTAATTATTTCTTCCCAAAAGGTTCAACTTACTACCAATCTATTGATTAGCATTTCCAAGACAGAATCTGATCTATCAAGAGAAAAATTCTTGAAAATATTAATTGATGGTATCAAGGAAGAGGTCAGTAAATATGGAAATGATATTGAATATAATAATTATGCAAAAAAGATAGTATCATTTGTTTACGAGTCTTGTCTAGAAAATGTTGTTTTTACCGAATCATTCAAATATTTGATTGATAAATTTAGAATAGATTCTGGGGCATCTGTTAGTTTTAGATCCACAAGTCCTTGTAATTTACCAAATGAGCCAACTGGTCAGTCAATTCCTAGCTTATGTAAATTATCTACAGATCGTAAGCTGGAGCTTTTACTTGACTTACTAATATCAACTAAAGGTTCATCAAATTGTGAGAAAATTAAGTCGATGTTGGAGAGCTTCCATATGAAAAAACAAATAATGTTAAATAATGAAAAGGAAGATTCTATTTATTATGAGATGTCTTGTTTAGTTTCGGTTTTTTCACAAAATCTGGAAAACTTTCATTCATGTTGGATGGTTCTTGACGAAATAACAAAATATCTAAAAAAAGATTTACAGAAAAGAAAATGTTTCAAAAAATCTGATTATTTTTGTTTAATTCACATGTTATCATTTTTTTCAGTCTTACTAAAATGCAGAAATACCAAATACATAGAATATGAATATTCATGTTTGAGTAACATCTTTGAATTTATTGTGTTTTTGTTGAGATTGTTTGATGGAACTGTTGAATACGATTGTATTTTGCATTTTAGCAGTTTATTTGTTGGGGAAGATGTACTTTTGAATAGCGTTGTTGTGAATAATTTAGCAGTGAAATTTATGTTCACTTCACCAAGAATCAATGAAATGATTAAAAGGTATGATGATAAACACAAGAGTAAGGTTATTGAGCCTAGAAATGATATTGATTTTTTGGTTCTTAAGAGAAGTTATGATGATTTCATATCATATTTACAACCAAATTTTAAGAACAGCTGATAATGAAAATTACTTGTATAGTTTTTGTAGTACATCATCTTAATTGAGCCGATCTCTAATTAAGAACCGAAAGGCTTCAAAGTTCGTCGCTTGTATTCATTCAAGGTTATCTGACTATCTTAGTTTCGGCTTCAAGTTTATCAACTTGTCTTTTAAGCTCTAGTAAATGATTGATAGCTTTCATAAGTTCCTCCTGTTTTTCAACGACTCTTTCTGTAGAAATTGTTGGTTTTCTACCCAACCCTAATTCCCCTAATATGGCATTAATTCTGACTTGAACACCAGGTTTATAACTTGTGATTTTAGAAGATCTTAAATAGACACCTGGATTTATCTTTTCCGTGTGAGTTTTCATACCAAACAAATGTTCCTCTCTCGGGGTAAATTTCTTTGAAATCAAGCTTTGAATTGGATTTAATTTTCTCTTGTCATCTTTCTCGATCTGCAGTTGTCTTTGTCTTTGTAAATGTTGTTGTTTAAGTTTTTCGTTCAAAGCAGCTAAAGGATTTTCCGGCATTGGTAGATCAGCTTTCTTTTTACGTTTTTCAGTCATCAAAGAGTTATATAGTTGAGATAAGCCTTGTGAAGTAAAGTATTGATTGACGTTAGTTGAAGCATTAGGGGAATCCAACAACTGCAGCAGTGCGGTTCTTTCAGCAATTGTTTTCTTCGCTGCTAATTCAAACTTTTTGGCCTCTATGATCAAAGATTCTTCTTCGGCAATTTCAGCAGGGCTTCTATCCAAAAGTCTATTCAAATACTGTTTTCTTTCAATTTCTTTCCTTTTATTAAAATTTAAGTTACTAATCAGGTTGGAGTTCTGAGCACCTTCTTCTTTCTCATTTTCATGTATCAAGATTTGTTGGCAAACATAATAGAATCTCTCTTGTAAGTCTTCGAGTGATCTGTCTCTATTTTCAAAGGAGTATCTATCATGGATAACGGCCCATTTCAAATCAAAAGCTTTACTAAGATCAAACAAATAGCGAGTTTCTTCATAGCCCCACGCTACAGGATGAATAATTTCAGCGGTCTCCTGAGGTTTCTCAGCTTGATCTTTTTTCTTAATCTCATTTGAACTATCACTATCCTTTATTTCATCTAGGTGTGAAATAGCACGTTCTTCTTTACTGTGATGCTCATTTTTCACATCTTTCTTTGCTTCTTGTTTTACATCTTTCATGTCTGTGTCATCAGTAGCATCGGCTTGATCGATTTCTGCTAAAAAAGAGTTGTAGTCTTCTTCTGTGAAATCTGGTATATTCAAATGAACATTGTATTTCTCAAACTTATATGGAATTTCCAAGCTCTCTACTGCAGTTCCCTCCTTCAAACCTTTTACCCAATGGTGTAACTGCAATCCATCGTCTCGTGCACTGTTATTGAAAGCAGCCCATGTCCATGAAGATGGTTTTGAGATGGCATTCAGCTTATCCTTGAACTTCTGTTGTGCTCGCACAGGTATAGGGGGTGTGTTCTGGCCTAGCAGGCTGTATAGCTCTCTTTGTATCCCAGTTTCTGTGGTAGTTAGTAGATGTTCTGTCATTTATGTTTTTTGTTTTGTGTAATCCTGTGGTACTCACGCTTGATCTTGGCTGGCTCCACCTTCTGCTTCTTCTTAGCAGGCTGCTGTGCACCTGTGCCTTGTATGTTAAGCACATCCAAGATATCAGACGACATTTCTCGCTCTTCCTCTTCTGTCGTTGTGAAACTTGGGAAGTTTTGCCTTGTTTTGATGGTTTTTGTTATTTTTTGTTATTTTTTGTTAATTTTTAATTTTTATGATATTTCAACAAACAGTTTTCCAAAAAATCAGAGAAAGGATTCAGAATCAATTTCATTGCGAAACCCAAAGAAAATGCACTCTGCGACCAGAAGAAACAAAATCAGAGCTCCGCGTAAGGTAAGGTCATATATTTCCTTGTTTGTTTGTTTTTTTCACTTCGATCATCCATCTTCTGTATTGCATTTTTTTTTCTAAGCCAAATTAGCTAACCACTTTTATCTAGAGCTCCAGCGCAGACGCAGACTTTGAAAATTCCCGGCAAGTGCTGGCTGGTGCCATTAGACAAATCCAACTTAAGAACTCTATTGAGCTCTCTTTTGAGGAGCTCTACAGAAACGCATACCATTTGGTGCTCAAGAAGAACGGTAAACAGCTTTATGATTTGGTGTCCAGTCTTGTTGGAGAGCACCTTGACACTCTCAAGCAGCACCTGATCGACAAAGTGGCTGCGAATTGCTCTAGAACAGAGTTCCTCGCCTCCCTGAAGGGCTACTGGGAAGACCACACTCTTTCTATGAGAATGATTAGCGACGTCCTGATGTACCTCGATAGGGTCTACGCAAAAGATAACCACTTGCCAGTGGTGTACGATGTTGGAATCAATCTTTTCAGAGACAAAATTATCAAGGATAACGACAACTATTTAGGAAATGTCTTGGGTAAATTTATTTTAGACGAATTGGCCTCTAACAGGAACGGGCTTATTGTCGATATCTTCTTGTGTAAATCCATAATTAACATGATGGAGGCTCTGAATGAGGAAGAGAAGAACAGTGGTGAGAATTATTATCTGAGGTATTTCGAACCTTTTTATTTAGCTGAGACTTTGACTTACTACGAGAAACTTAGTGAGGAGCTTTTTGAATTTAACAGCGCAACTACTTATTTGAAAAAAGTTGATGAACTGATAGCAAATGAGTACAACAAATGTGTGCTATATTTGCCTCAGTGTACCATTCCCAAACTCATTTCTTTAGTTGATAAAGTGTTGATTTCATCAAAAATTGATTACGTTATGAAGTTCCAGTCTGGTTTGAAAGATTGGCTAAGCACTGATAAATACTCTGATTTGGCTCTACTGTATAAACTGCTTTGTCGTGTCAACTATTTTGATGGCCTCAGAATTCAATTAAAAGAGATCGTTATAGGAGAAGGAATTTTAATATCTACTGGTAACCAACAAACAATGAATGAATCACCAACATCAACAGAGTCTCAAGTCAAGCGTAAACCAATGTCGTCATCTAAAAGATTGACTACTGAAGCTGTCCTATGGATCGAAAAATCTATTGCTCTCAAAGATAAATACGATAAGGTTTTAAAATGTTTCAACCAAGATGTTAACATCCAAAGAACTATTGATAATGCGTTTGTCGAATTCTTAAATAAAAACAACAAACTTTCAGAATATTTATCTTTGTTTATTGATGACACAATCAAAAAAGCATCTTCTAAATCTGAAGAAGAGTTGGAAACCACTTTCAATAAAGCCATTATAATTTTTAGATTCATTAAAGATAAAGATGTTTTCGAGAAGTATTATAAAGGTCATTTTGCGAAAAGATTAATTAAATATTCTTCAAATGATTTAGAAAGGTCTGTTATTGAAAAACTTAAAAATGAATTTGGCGCTCCTTATAAAAATTTAGAAAGTATGTATATGGATATCACTACTTCAATTGAAGTATCAAAAGAGTTCAACAATAAAAAACTTGAAGTTAAAGCCTTAACAAAACTTTTTTGGCCAAATGTTCCACAAGATAAAAAATTAGATGAAGTGATTCTACCTGTTGAATTAGAAAATTCACAGAAATCTTTCGTTGAATTTTATTCAAGAAAATTCAATGGGAGACACCTTGAATGGGCTTATAATTTAAGTTCAATTGATTTAAAAGTCAAATTCAAAAAAAAGACGCATGAATTAAATATGAGTTTACATTGTGGGTTGATATTTCTGTTATTTGAAGAAAATGACTCTTTAACTTTTGAAGAAATCGGCGAGCTAACAAGAATACCTAAAAATGATTTGATTAGAAGCTTACAAACAATATCTGTTGCCCCAAAAACTAGAATATTGACGAAAACTCCAATGTCAAAAGAAATCAACCCTGGTGATGTTTTCCAGTTTAATAGTTCTTTTGCTTCTCCAATGACAAGAGTTAAAATCGCAACTGTTGTTAATAAAATTGAAACAGACTCAGAAAGATTAAAAACTATTGAGGAAGTTGATGAAAATAGGCAGTTTGAAGTCGATGCTGTTATTGTCCGTATGATGAAATCAAAGAAAAAAATGAATCATAACGAATTAATTACTGAAACTGTTAAACAGGTTTCAAGATTCATTCCAACTCCACAACTAATCAAAAAACGAATTGAAAAATTGATAGAAAGAGAATATTTGAAAAGAGATCCTCAAAACAGAACGGTATATGAGTATATGGCCTGATTTACTTTTTGTGTGTTTTAAATGAAAGTACATAATTCATTAATTTGAATCGAAACCAAGTTCTGTAGGCTGTAGCATTTTGCCGCTTCTTAATCTCTTATATTCACGATTAGAGTTTTTTGGAGTCCATGATTATATTAATCATTCTTGAACGTTGACAAATATTTCACCGTTCTTAACTTGAGCTAAAGAGGTAACTAACAAAGTTGGCAAACTAATTTTGTAAGTTATATCAAAAACTTTGAATTGAGGTAAGCTTAAGAACCCATGACTTAAAGGTAAGGCATGAAATTTGAAAACTTGTCTTGTGAACGGTAAAACTGAAATGTTCATAGATTTAGTTCCAGTGATTTGGAAATTATTATTTTCTATCAAATTATATGAAAAACTAAAGATTCTTGAAGTTGGATTTTCAATCATATAATTTAATTCTAGATCAGTTTTTTTATTTAAATCAATGTAATTGACATCTAATAAAACTCTAGGATCAATTAATGGTAACGAAATCTTCCATGGATCGTTTATAAACTCATGGATAATCTCTGAATTCGTTCTTTTCCATCTAATCTTAGAAATCAAATCAAATTGTAAATGTCTAGCTAAATTATCTTTAATTTTGGTTTCAATTAGGTGATCTGCATCAATTCTAGTACTATTTATTGCTTTGAGTTCATGAGATTCAGTCACCTCATCACAATCCCCCTCGCCTTTTATAGGAACCAATGTAATTGAGTCACTTAAAATTTCAATTTCTGATTTTATTAGCTTATGAATTAATATTTTTGATAGCCAAAGTCTAGAAAGTTCAGGGAATGGCTTCTCAAGTGTTTTAGGATTTATTTGAAAAACGCTTAAAAAATCATCCTTTTGAATTCTTGGTGAAATAACAAATGAAGTATTGAATGGGACTAGTACTGGGATTTTAATGCTTAAAGAATCTTTAATTCCATTTTGATAATCATTATCAACAAAATAGACTACTTCTAAGTCAAAATTAATTACATCTTGATCTAAATTTATCTTCGAGTCTAGAAGTGGAACTTCAAATGTTACTTCTTCAACCATATCAATTTTTTTTGGTAAATTTTTCAAAAATAGTTCTTTCTCACTTTTTCCATTTCTATTATTCCAATTGAACTTAATTTCCTTACCATTGTATGAAATTTTCAAATCAAGCTTCAAGTCAATAATTGATTCATCTGAGTTTTTGATTTTGAATAATATTTTAAAAACTTCACTCGAAATTGCAGTTTCTGAATGTTCAATGTTAACTTTTGCATTAGGAATTCGTGGGGCAATTTCCGTTGACAAAGGGGTTTTAGACGATATCACACTAAACTTTAGGATCCCATTAGCATCGCTATCCTCTAAATTTGCCCATTGGTGATATTTTTCAAATTTTTTCAATTCAATTGGGATATCAATATTAGCTTTGAAAATTCCTTTGAAAGAAACCAAAGAAGAGACAGAAAGACATTCAGCTAAACCAATTTTCTTTGTTGGTATATTTAATTGGAAAACAGTTGGTCTGTTATCACTTAAAAGTAAATTAGCTTTTGCAATCAGCACGCCTAAATCTTGGTCTTGAAAGAATTCATCAATAACAAAAGTTTTGGCATTAAAATCATGTTTGATGACTATTGAAGGTATTGATCCTTTCATTGAAATTGTTAATTCATCTAGAATAATCCCTTTCAGTAAATGATTGAAAAGTGGCATCAACTTCACTTGGAATGGAACAATATTCTTTAATGTGACTGTTGAAAACTTGAAGATTGTTTCACATTTTAGTAAATTAAAAGATTCATCTGAAGACAAATTGATACTCAAAGGAAAAGAAGATTTCTTATCAGGTTGATTGTTTTCTATAGTGTTTGCAATTAGTTTGATTGATTCAAACTTATTCATGATGTCATCTATATTCAATTTAATTTCATTTGATTTAATAAGAGCAAGTTGAATAAAATTCATAGTTGTTGCATAGAATTTTTTAAGATGAATTGATGATAAGAGTAATTTGTTAAAAATGTGCTGAGTTATGAAGGTCCAATCGGTATCATCTTTGATTGTATCGGCACATTGTTCATATAATTTGAACGCTTTTTCATGATTGTTCAAATAGAAACAATGCTGTGCCATCTTGAAATTAACAAATGCTATATTTTTTTCAAAAGACTCTCTTTTTCTTTGGAATGATAATTTAGCAAAAGTTAAAAGATTCAAAAACTCGCTGTTATAAATGATTTGATCCTTCAAATCTCTCAAATAATGATCTTTTTTAACATCTTTTTTATTTTCGTTAGTTTGTACCACATGTGCTCTTTTCAACAAATGGGCAGCTTGTAGGTATAAAAACCCAGAATGAGATAAAACCAAAGGAGACAATCTATCGGAATCATCTGGAGAAAAAGGTACATCATCTGGGATTATGAAACTCGGTGCCAAATCAGATAGTTGAGCAAGCCATTTGAATTGAATGTAAAGCCAATTTGAAACTTCTGCTGATTTTGGTGAAATTAATTTTTTTTTCAAAAAAAAAATGACACTCTGAAGATGAACATCAAATTTTTTGAAAGACGAGTTTGGTTGTTCCAAATAAAGATTTAATTTAATAATATGAAGCAAGCTGAAATCTAATAAGGTTCTGAAGTTGTTCCAATTTTTGTCATTCAACTTCAAATGATCAAGAATTTCAATTATATTTTCATAAGCAACTTCGAAACTTTTGATAGCCAAATCATATTGTTGTCTCAATTCATTAATAACACCTAATTTCAGTCCATATCTTGCCTCAATATGATTTTTAGTAAAATTGTCAGTGATGTTGCTGCTCAAAGTTTTCACTCTTTTCTTTCTTAATTTTTTCTCTATGTTTGAATAAAACTCCAATAGAAACGGTTTCACTATATGAATAACGTCTTGAGAAAAATCAATTGCTTGATTAGGTGATGCGTTTGAAAGCAAAAACAAAAGGGACCTGTTATTCAATCCAGTTTGTTTTCTGATATTGTTCAATCTGTCATCAACTTCATTACTGGTGATGTTTGCGTTCAGTTTACTGAAAATTAAAACCAAATGTTTGACATTATAAGAATCCAAACTTGATTTCAAGTTTGTTATTTCAGAGGCTAGTTCTCTATCTAATGTTTTTATGTCTGTAGAATCGACGGTGTCTGTGTTCAACGTAAAACATGAGATGAACACTCCGGGAATTATAGATCTATATTTATCTATCCAATCGATAGTGAAAATGCCATCAGGATACAGTTCTGAGTCCTTGTTCAGTGGAGAGAGTATTGAAGCATGCAATTTGTCATGTATTACAGGCAACGAGTACTGATTGCTCACAAACTTGAACTTATAACGATATGGAAAAGCTGCTATTTGAGATTTAGTGGCACAATTGTCCCAGATAAGATGGTCGTCAACGTGATATTTTTTCCATGTCTTCAGAACGTTGCTAACAATTGGTACTTCTTTAATATCCACAGAGACCTGCTTTCTGAACAATGGCTGGTTGACGTTCTTTAGAAGCTTGTTGTTCTGCTGTAACTGTTTCAGCTCGTCTTCAGTGCTTTTAGAGACTAAAAACTCTGGCACATCGGTGCCCAATCCCTGTACCACCACCAATGGCGCATTGTGTAAGATAAAACTCTGCTGAAACTCCTCCATCTCTCTTTTTCTGCGCAAGCGCTGTTCTTAGCTAACTTTTTTTAATACAAATTAATGATTAATTGTTTACACTTTAAATTTTTATATTGTTTTCTAGCTGTGAAGATTAAATGTAATCAAAATCCACTGGCAAAGAAAAAGCTCCGGCTGTTTAATGCTTGCTAATTGGTTACGTCAAAAAATAAAAGCTAAAAAAGTGAGTAGAAAAACTTCCAGATTGAGTAGCTTACTGAAACAGAAAGATTGCTGTTTTTGGTAGTTTTTTTATTCATGGTCTTAAAAATTGCTGCGCCACAATTAGATTAAAAAAAAATAAGCTAAAAAAGTGGCGCAACTTGGTGGCAAAATTCGAAATTCATAAAAATTAATATGGTTCTGCCACGCATCTGCCAGCAAGGCATTGAAATTACAATTTACCGTACATTAAAAAATTAAAGCAGGGCATGTCATGATGAAATTCGACAAAGCAAAACAAGCTGTTGAATTCTTAACCAGTAAATGTTTGCCCTCAAAAGAAACGTTTTCACGCTCAACAGAACTTCAAGACCTTTCTCAACTACTCTTCGCGCCATGTCCGACCTCAAAATCGAAAGAATTGCCCCAGGTGACGGTAAAACCTTCCCACAAACAGGTGACAGAGTCACCATCCATTACGTTGGTACTTTAGAAAACGGTAAGAAATTCGATTCTTCCAGAGACAGAGGCTCTCCTTTCCAAACCGTCATTGGTGTTGGTCAAGTCATTAAAGGTTGGGATGAAGGTATTCCTCAATTATCTTTAGGTGAAAAAGCCATCTTGACTATCCCAGGTAACAAAGCTTATGGTGACCGTGGTTTCCCAGGTTTAATTCCACCAAATGCTACTTTGATCTTCGATGTTGAATTATTGAAAATCAACTAATGATGCTCACCTCTTTAGTGTTCTGGGATATTTAGTTTAATCGCCTTATCACCCTGTTTACCACTTGCTGTAGTTAAGTACTTAGTATGTACTTACCATTTTGTTATACGAATCTATGTATTAGCTAAATTTATAATTAATACTACATATGTATACAAGTTTTCTTCATTAATCATTACTACTAGAACACTGCTTTCAGGGCTATGCTTTTTTTCGCGTGCTTCTTCTAGGCTGACTTTTAGATCTGGTAGCCATTGAGCTGCCACTGGCAGATCCTGCTAAGCTGGAGGCCTTTTTTGGTTTTTTGGTTTCTGCCTTTTCATGAGCATCACTGGCTCTTGTGCGTAATCTTCTTCCTCCAACAGGACTAGACGACATCTTCTGGGGCTTTCTGCCTTTTGTAGATTTAGGCCTTCCCCTAGGTCTAGGTTTTTGTTCTTCAACCTCTTTTAGTTTATCTTCTTCTTCTTCTTCTTCTTCTTCTTCTTCTTCTTCTTCTTGTTCTTCTTCTTCGTCGTCGTCATCATCTTCTTCTTCGTCATCATCATCATCCTCTTCTTCTTCTTCTTCTTCTTCTTCTTCTACTTCTTCCACATCTTCGTCATTTGTATCTGGTTCACCTCCACGTTTGTTATTTTCCCGCTCCAACTCATTTAATTTCTTTTCTTCTGTGTCTTCTTTTTTCTCCTCTCCATTGTCTACTTCTTTGACTTCTTCTTTGTTTCTTTCGTCGTGTTTCTCTTCGATTTCTTTCTTTTTTACCTTGATTGAATCAACAGACGGTAATCTCTCTATCAATTCACTGGACTCGATGTCACTCGTTGGTTCTGTAGTCTCTTCTTTTGATTCTTTATGGGTTGGTGCTTTTTCTTTTGATTTGTCCTTATCATCGAGGTTTTCATTAGCTTCAGAATCCAATTTCTCGACCCCTGTGACATTGCTATTCTGTTGTTTGTTCTTGAATTTACTGTCTGTGATATCTTCTTGTTCACTTAAAACGCCTGAAACAACTTCATCAAATATCTTCATAGATAATTCAAACAACTCAAGGTCTTGACCTTCTAGCTTTGGTTCCTCGTCGGTGTCTTCACTCTCTGTACTCATCTTACTATCACCATCCTTGTCTTGTTCATCGTCTCCATTAGACTCTTCTAAGTCGTCTAAACCTTTCAAATCGTAAAATGAATATAGCTTTTCCCAAATATCCTTGATTCCAATCAAATCGTTATTATCTCTCTCTTTATTTATATTCTTGAAAATTGCTACTATGCGATAATGTTTCTTCACGCCTGTGGAACAAGTGTTAGTACATAATACATATCATGTTTACCCAAGTTTAATATAATAATATCAAAAAATTCATTCAACGCGTCTTAAACACCACTCACCGACTGGCTTGAAAAGACACACTGCACGGAGTAGCTTTATCTCCTCCTGTGTGCTCCACTGTCTGTGCTGTGCCATCCTGTGACCTGTGACCTTGATCCAATCAAGCTGATTATGTACTAACTACTAACTATGTACTTACTACTTACTGCTCTTTGTTCAATTCAATCATCAAAGATTCAAAAATCAGTGGTGTTGAGGTTACTTTTAGGGCGGGTGACCCTTCTATCTTTCGAAACTCCACTGATTTGGTGGCCGCAGCGCAATTGAAAGTTCCCACTACCCACTGCCAGGAGGATTCACAGTCTCATTGGTTGGAACTTTCCTAGCACTTCTCAAACAGCTTTCTTTTCAAGTTTCGAGACTCTGTGTTGTCTTATTTTTTTCTCTCTTTCTCACTTGCTTGAATTCTCAATTCTGTTCAGAATTTAGAAATATTAAAAATTAATATGTATTATCAAAATTTTTCAGTTTTTTCAGTAGGAAGAGGAAGCTGATTGACCAGAAACAAGCTTGAAATCGCCACTCAAAATTATTCAAAATGACCAGAAAGGCGAATCTCATGTACAGTCTTTCTAGAGGAGTGAGTTACACACTTCACACAAGAGTTTCAGCTTTTTTGTCTTGCTTTTTGTTGTGTTTTTCATTTTTGTTTATTTCTTTCATAGCTAACAATCATTTAATTTAGAGAGTCCGTACTTCCTGGAATAAACTAAATCTGTTCAATTTGTATAAAAAGCCTATGGTTTCATTCCAAGGTAAAAACTCTTTTCAACAGCAGTTCTTAGCTAAACAAGAGGCTAGAGCCTATCATGGTGAATTCTTACCAGAAAGAGTGATCAAGTCAAAATTCAATGAAAATTTAGAATCGGTTGCTCATTTAGATGCTTCTATCCGTGGTGAAACCAAAGAAACTCCAATCAAATTACAGACTTTTGCTTTTTTGGAAAAAAGATTGGATTTTTCTGTTCATCGTGCAATGTTTGCTTCTTCTGTTAGACAAGCTCGTCGTTTCATTTTATCAGGAAGTGTTTGGGTCAATAATATCCCAATAAAACAACCTGGCTATACATTGAAAGCTGGTGATATCGTTCATGTCGAACCAGAAAAAGTTTTGTATGCCACTGGTGCATCCAAACCAAGTCTTAAACAATCTCTTGTTGTTGATAGATCAAGTATAGCTTTATGGAATAAATATGTCAATTTTGCCAAAAAATTCCCAAGAAAAGCTTGGGAACAAAACAAACAGAAATTGGCTGAACAGAAACAAGCTGCTAAAAAAGCTGGGACTGATGCTGAGATAAGACTAGCTGAAATTGAAGCTGCAAATAAATTGGATCAAATAATGCTTGAAAAACAGCGTGCTGAAACTAAAGAGAAAGTTTTGTTAGATGTCCTTAAAACTGGTTTAAATGTTGAAGAACTATCTGCTACCACTTTTAAAACTTTGAATTATTCAGATTCTCTTGCTACAAAAGCTTTAGAATTATTCAAAGCTTTTAATGGTAAAAATTTTCAATTAAAAGATAAAAATGAAGAACAATTAGTTGAAATGGTAAATGATTATTTCAAAAATCTTGAAAAAGATAACTTAAGTGAAGAAGAAAGAAAATTCAATTCATCTGTTAGACAAGCTTTAGCTGGTGTTAGAAATACTTTACTTGAAGACATTAGAAAAGAATATGCAACTAAAAAAGCTAAAGGTATTGTTGATGAAGCAAGTGAGGAAGAAATCCAAAAATGGGCAGATTCTTTAGAATATCATCCAAAAATCTATTCTTCTCAAATTGAAGACGGTGCTACTTATGAAATCAATTTACCGACTCAAAAAGGCCCATTTGGTCGTCTTGATCCTTCAAAAGAATTTTTCACTCCTTGGAAACCAAGACAATTCTTAGCTCCTTTTGCAATTTTACCAGCTCATTTAGAAATCTCTTTCAAGACTTGTCATTTTGTGTATTTAAGAGATCCTGTTGCATTACCAGGTAAATCTGAAGTGATTTCTCCATTAGATGCCAATGTCCATGAACGTGCTTATATGTGGTACGTGAGAAGACATAAGAGACAACGTAAAGAAATTGCTTAGACTGGAACAATAAATTATTAGAACTAAAGAAATATATATTTCTGTATATAGAGAAAATTTTAAAAAAATTTAAACAGTAATTTATGTATAAATGAACCTAGAAACCAACTGACGTAGTAGTTCCGTATGCTGATTGGCTCATTTATTTATTTATAACAGACTTGAATGTTCAATCTTTTCCTTGTTTGATTTGTTGTTTCAACCAGCATGTTCAACAACTGTACTAACCATGACACCTTTTTCATTAAATGTATGTTTAAATTGTTCGGGAACAGCAACCTCTTTGAAATCGCCATCGTCTTTTGGATCTGGAACATTTATGTTTAAGGAAGTTGTTGTAGTTGTGTAGATTTCAGTTTCTAATGAATTTGCACTCAAATAAATCTGTCCTTCATCAGATTGATCAATTGTGATCTGGGGCACTTTTTCCACAACTTGAATACCAAATTTTTTAGATTTTAGAACATCAATACCTGAGACCAATTGTTCAACAACTAAGCCTAGTTTGAAAGTTTCCGTAACAGATGCTGCATTTAGTTTACCTTTAATCTGAATTGTACAGTTTTTCACATTGGCAATGAAAACAGATTGAGAGATATCACCCTTAATAACAATATCATGCTTATCTTCAACATTTTTAATGACCCATTTGGATTCTTGCAATTCAATAACTGGCTCAGGTTTTGGTTTCAATGATAATGAACTTGGTTTTTTTGGTTTTAAAGGGGGTGACTTTTTCTTGGAAGAAGACAATGAGGAAGATGATGAACTGGGTTTAAGAGCTGGTTCTTTACGTAGTTCAGGGTTTTTATGTGTCATTTGAGATTTATCAACTTTTTTCAACCCTTTTGTTATACCTTCACCTTGATTCAACTGTCCAAAAACAGCATCTAACCCACCAGCTGGGGCTGGGGCTGGAGCTGGAGCTGTTGTAGAATCAAAAATATCTGCTGGTGGAGGTGGTGGTGGTGGAGGTGGTACTGGGCCTCCTACTGATGGTGCTGGTGGTGCTAGGACTTCTCTTGGGGACAAAGATTCATTGGCTAAAGCATCTGCAAATTCTCCACCACTGGCATTGTTCCAAGTCAATCCCGTTGAATGGTATAGTTTGATATATGATTTTAAGCCTTCAAAAATCCCCAAAAATTGTTTAACCCATTCTTGAGCCTTTGGATCTTTCTCTTTAAACTCTTTCAAAACTTTGTTAGTCCAGAATGTAGCTGAATCTTTAATATCTGGAATGAAAGAAACTGGTGTGTCTGTTAAAAACCAACTTAAGACACCACTCCCTTCGGCAATTGAGTTCAAGTAGGAGAAATATAGTGATCTTCTGTTAGTGTCCTTAAAATCATTGATAGCAGCAACATCGTCTTGTAATGGTTTCAACAAAGCAATTGTATCTGGATTGGTAAAATCTGGTTTCTTTGATTTCAGTGCATTTTTGATCAAACTTCTTTGGAAAATAAATGCTTTGGCAAAATTAACAGCCTGTTCCCCGACCAATGGATCAATTTCGTTGGATAGCTCGACAAAAGGATCAATGTACGACTCCAAAAACTCATTGAAAGCTTTCACTGCTGGAGGTGCTAACTCTTCAATGGACTCTGAGAGACGGGTTGTGTCGTCAACAGTGCCAATAGCTGGTGGAGGTGTGGTGATGTCTAGCTGGGAAACCTGTCTGGATGCAATCAATGATCTCTGGTTAGTGACCATAGGGTCTGGTGGAGTGCCCTGTTTGACCACAATGCCTTCCAATGCCGATGTGGCCTTCTCTAAACTGCACTGTTGTTAGTTCTGAATAACTTTCATCGCCTGAAAAACACCCAATTGAAAGCCTGTATGCCACTCACCGGTCTATCAACGCAAGAAACTTGTCGCGACTCTCTGCCATTGCTCTTCTGTGCTGTTTCAGGTGTCTCCAGGACGTTGTTTGGTGGCAAAAGGAGCTATTTTCTGCTTAATTTCATAAATCATAAAACAATAAAAACATCCAAAACAGGGCCGGGCAACTGCTTAACCGCTGCGAAGAACAGCTCCAGAGTCCCAGACTCCATTAATATCGACAAGACTCAAGGCTCAATATATATTGCAATATTAATATCAACTGATACATTCCAACGGTAAACCAGCTGAGCTGCCTGTTCCACGATGGCCACCAACCCGAACGAACTTGCACAAAGAGCAGTGCATCCGTTGAGAGACGCCCCAGAGCTCACAGAGGCTGAAGGCTTCAGCAGCGACTACACAACCGGTGTGCCTATTGGAATTGACTTTGGTGCTTCACAAGTCAGAGTAGGACTCACTACGGCTAAGATTCCCTCACATAGCTTCCCGACTCTAATTTCAAAATATAGGGACAGGGCCACGGCCAGATCTTATACTTTCATTGGAAATGACGTTTTTTTGGACCAAGGTATCAAGACCCAGGCTCGTTCACCTTATGATGGTGCATTGATCAACAATTGGGACTATGTTGAACAGATTCTGGATTATTCGTTTTCCCATATAGGTGTAAACTCTCAAGGTGGTGTGGACAACCCAATTATCTTGACCGAGAAACCTGCTGCTGCTTTATTACAAAGAAAAGGATTCTATGAATTATTGTATGAGACATATAACGTTAATAAAGTGGCTGTCGGTATTGACAGTTTGTTTTCATACTACTACAACAATGGTACTAATGGTTTGGTTATTGGCACTGGCCATGAATCAACACATCTTATTCCAGTAGTCAATGGTAAAGGTGTGATTCCTGAAACCAAAAGAATTAATTGGGGTGGTCATTCTTCTTCAAATTATTTAAACTCTTTGCTGCAATTAAAGTATCCTTATTTCCCAACTAAGATCAACTCTTATCAAATTGACAATCTTGTCAGAGACTACTGCTACATCGCAAAAAATTATCAGGAAGAATTGGAAAGAATCCTTGATTTGGACAATTTAGAAATATCTGATATAACAGTAGAGGCACCGTTCACTGAAATTATTCAACCACAAAAAACTGAAGAGGAATTAGAACGTTTAGCGGAGAAAAGAAGAGAAAATGGTAGAAGATTACAAGAACAAGCTCAACAGAAAAGATTAGAAAAATTAATCGAAAAGGAAAAAGAATTTGATTATTACACCAAATTGAAGATTAGACTTTCAACACTGAATAGAAAGTTGTTCCAATCAACTTTGAAAGAAGAAGGCTTTTCATCTGAAGAAGAATTCAATAAGACCTTAGAGAATTTGGAAAATGCTTTGAAGAGAGCAAGAAAACAAGATGTTGGTGATGATGATGGCTCTAGTGTGCCTTCTTTTCCATTGGCAGATATTCCTGATAATGAATTAGATGATGATCAAATCAAAGAGAAAAGAAAACAAAGATTATTAAAAGCAAATTATGAAGCAAGACAAAGAGCTAAAAAGGAAAAAGAGGAAGAAAAGTTGAGATTAGAACAAGAAGCAAAATCTGATGAACTTTTGAGAAAAACTAATTTAAATGAATGGATTAAAATTAGGAGAGATGAGCTTAAAACAATAATTCAAAAAAAACGAGATAGAGCAAAATTGAAAGAACAGTTAAATGATCGTAAATCTCATGCTGCTCAAATAAGAATGAAAAATATTGCCTCATTAGCAGCTGAAGACACAAAAGGTTCCAATAAAAGAAAAAGAGCTGGAGCAACTATTGATAAAGATCCAACAGATACTTTTGGTGCAAATGATGAGGATTGGGCAATTTATAGAGATATTGCTAATGTTGATGATGAGGAAATTATTGAAGAAGAAGACGCTAAACTAATTAAGATTGAAAAAGAATTATTAGAATTTGATCCAAATTTCACAATTGAAGATACTTTAGATTCCCAATTTGATTGGAGAAAATCCTTAATACATAGATTTCTAAGAGGCCCAAGACCTTTTGATTCGGAAAATGCGCATGAACAACATCAGATCCATTTGAATGTTGAAAGAATAAGAGTTCCAGAGGTTTTGTTTCAACCAAGTATAGCCGGCTTAGATCAATGTGGTATTACAGAGCTAAGTGAAACTTTATTGATTAATACCTTCAATGGAAGTAAATCTTCTAGAGGATTTTCTGGTGACTCTTATAATATGATTCATGATGTTTTTATTACTGGTGGTCAAGCTTTATTCAAGAATTTTGAAACACGAATTTACAATGAATTCACAAGTTTTCTACCTTTCAATTCTCCTTTGAAAATAAGAACTGCAAATGATCCAATTGTGGATTCTTGGAAAGGTATCGCTAAATGGTCAACAACTTCAGAAGCTAAAAAGTCCTACTTAACTAAACAGGAGTATGAAGAAATGGGATCAGATTATATTAAAGAGCATAACTTAGGAAACATAAGATACAGTAGCTGAGAAAAAAAAAATGAGAAAACAAAGCTTTCAAAAGTGAGCACAATAGTATGTATTGTACTTATCTTATAATCAGACATTATTTCACCTCTACAAAAAGTCAATAATAAGACTTCGAGATTCAGCTAACTTGTTTTTTTCTAATTTAACAGTAATATACATTTTATGAACCTTATTTCTTGGATTGTGGGGTTTTTGGTTTTAATCCTTTTTTCTTCAAGGATTTATCGATCAATTCGTTATCTCTAGAATCATCAAATTTAGCAAAATCATCGTTAATAATACTTTCTTGTTCTTCTTCTGCTCTTGCAAGGTTTTCTTTTTCTCTTGCTCCAGCTTTACTGACGTCATGTGGAGATGGTGCAATTTTTTTAAGTTTAGCAACGTAGAACCCATCAACATTATAGATATGAGGATAATAACGTTTAGTTAATTTTAGTGATGAATCGAAATGTTTACCTCTGAAGCTTGTGAAACCATCTTTACCGATTTCTAATCCAGATTCAACTAGTTTGACATTTGGACGTTTTCTTAAAGCATAATCAACAACAGCTTCATTTTCCTCAACCATAACAGAGCATGTTGAATAAACAATATAACCACCTGTCGGAGAGTTTGCATCAACAGAATCAATAGCAGATAAAAGTAATTGTTTTTGTAGATGAGGAATTTGAATGAAATCTTTTTCAGTTCTTGAAACTTTAACAGATTGATCTTTAGCAATAACACCTGTACCTGAACATGGAGCATCTAAAAGAACTCTATCAAATCCACCAATAATTTTTGGGAATTCCCTTGCATCATAATTACAAACAATTGTGTTAGTACAACCTAAACGATGAATATTAGCAATCAGTGATTTTGTTCTTGCTTTATTGGAATCATTAGCAAAAATACAGCCCGTATTTTTCATTAAAGCAGCTAAATATGTGGTTTTACCACCTGGGGCAGAAGCCATATCTAAAACTCTTTCATTTTCTTGTGGGGCTAAAGCCATACACGGTAAAAATGAGGAAGCAGCTTGTAAGATATAATGACCAGCTAAATATTCTGGTGTGGCACCAATTGGGACTTGTGAGTCAAAAATTTGTAAACCAACTTTGGTCCAAGAACCAATTGGTTGTAAATTGACACCACGATTAACCAAAGTTTGTGCTAAATCACGGCGTCTTGTTTTTAAAGTGTTTGTTCTAATGGTGATTGGTCTTGAAATTTCATTGGCTTCAAAAAATTCCATGGCTTCCGATGGTGAGAATAAGTTGAACAATTTTTCTGCTAAGAATGGCGTATAACCAAAATAATCACAAATATCTCTGATTAGTCGGTTTGTATAGTCGGTTCTCGATTTACCTTCCTCAGCTAAATCTTTGAAATTCTCTAAAACTTTTACAATTTCAATCATTCTGGTTCTGATAACGTTCAAATCTTTTGGTGCTGTACTTAGCAAATCTTCTTCTGCTTCTTCATCTGGCAAAATATTGGCTCTTGGTTGAACAATGTTTGTTTGTAACAATTCTTCTTCTGCTTCTTGAGCCTCAAGCTCTTCTTCTTCGTCTAATTTAGCAGATAAAGCTTCCATGTTGGCTGCGTTCAAAGTTTCTAAATCTTCGTCATCATCAGAGAACATTGGACGTTCTTGAGCATCATCATCAGAATCGTAAAAATCTTCACCTGCTTCGTCATCCTCAGCATCCACGTCAAATTCGTCATCAAGACCTTCTTGATCATTTTCTTCTTCATCGTCATCATCATCATCAAACAACGATTTTTTAGCTGAGGCCAGTTCTTCTAGATCAACTTCTGGTAGGTCCTTTTCAGCTTCTTTTTGTTGTCTGAACAATTCTTCTTCTTCTGTAAACTCATCATTCTTCTTGGATTTAGTTTTTTTGCTTTCAGAAAAATTGTTCTTGATGGCATTCTTTGTTTTCTTAACTGGTTCATCAGCAGGACCAGAGACAGAGTTGGATCTCTTTCTTTTCTGCTCTTTCTTTTCTTTCTGCTCTTTTTTGGCAGTGAACTCCTCATAAGAAGGTGGGTCTGCTTGTTTGTTTTTGTGACGTCTGGAGCCCATGTTATTTTTTCTTGCTGTTGCGTTGCTGAGTAGCTGTGACTTGAAGAGAAGCTGGTGGTTCCGTAGTGCTTTCAGTTACACTGCAAAACATAGAAAGAAAGAAAAAAAATATTTTTGATGCTAAAAATTATTTTTTAGGTTGCCCGACCGAAGCTCATCGCCTGTAAAGAAAAAAAAAATTGAATTTCAACTGAATAAAATTTGATAGCTGGAGCCTGGAACAGAAAGAAAAAGAAACAGAAGGCGAGAAGAATGTCCAGCAGCGACGAGTTCATTGCCAAGGCGAAGAAGATTGAATATGGAGCACACTGCTTGCTTAGACTGCCTTCCAATGGGATTAAAATAGTGCAGATCAAGGAGAAAGGTGTGGTGAATTTGGGTAAATTTGGTACTTTTGAGATTGAAGGAATTGTTGGTTTCCCTTACGGACAAACTTTTGAAGTGTTGGATGACAAGAAAGTTCGTGCTGTTTCATCCTCCATTTTCGGTTTTGCAGAGGACGCTACTGAAACTGAAAATATTGATAGTAGTGAAAATGAAAATCAAATGGATATTGATACTGAGACTGAAGTCTCTGAAACTTCAGAAAGAGAACAGACACCAAAAACATTAAGTGAAAAGATAGATTTTTTGAAGAAATTGGACAGTAGTGATAATAACAAAGATTTGATCGACATTGGTAATGCTACCCAAAGTTTGAGTATGGAGGAAATTGAAACTTTAAAGAAAACTGCTAGTGGATCAAACGTTGGTGGGGCTATTATTGATAAATTAATCAAAAACCATGTGAACTTTCAAAAGAAAACCAAACATTCACAAGAGAAATATTTGAAGAGAAAACAACAGAAATTTTTGAGAAAATTCACAGTTGAATATTTAGATTCTTCTAATTTATTGAAATATTATCTTGACAAAGATGCCAGTAAAGTTTTGGATATGAGTGAAGAGACATTAGGATTGTTGTTAAGTTTGGCCAATGTTCAAGCTGGAGGACGTTATTTAGTTATTGATGAAACCGGTGGTGTTTTGACTTATGCGTTATTAGAAAGAATGAAAGGATTTGGTTCAATTTTAGTACTTCATGAAAATGAACACCCAAATCTGAGTGCATTAACATACTCAAACTTAACAATAGAACAACAAAAAAAAATGATTAAGACCATCAATTTACTTCAGTTTTTTGAGCCAGAAAGTGAAAGGGTTGACTGGAAAGATTTCAGTGAGGTAGAATTAAAAGAGATGAAATCAGGTAAAAGACAGCATTATTTCCGTCGTAGAAATAATGCACTGGATACTAATAAAGCCATTGATGAAGCGATTAAAGGTAACTTTGATGGTTTGTTGATTGCTTCAACTTTATACACACCAACTTTACTAAACAGAGTTGTTGATAAAATTGGAGGATCTAGACCAATTGTCATTTATAACCAATTCAAAGAAACACTGATAGAGGCGCAATTGAACTGCATGAATGATTTAAGATTTTTAGCTCCAACTTTACATGAAACTAGAGCAAGACCATATCAAACTATACCAGGTAGAATTCATCCAGTGATGACCATGCGTGGGTTTGGATCTGGCTATTTATTGAGTGCATTGAAAGTCATTCCATTGGAACAAGGTGTTACAGCTGTTGGTCGTGGTTTGAAAAAACAAAGATTTGCTAGAGAAGAAAGTGTTGAGACTAAATAATTTTTACAAATGATACAAAATTGCTAATTGATATCATTATCATCATTCATGTATACTGTTTAAAGCTTTTAGTGCAGATCTTTTTTTCCAGCCTACTATTACTCTAGTTTTTTCGTTGGAATCTTTCAATATCTTGGAGCACCAATCTTCAGGATCCAATAGCTTCTGAGTAAATAATGCTTGCTGCAAACTTCCTAACTCAAATAAAAACCCGTTAACTGAGCTTGAACTAGTGATATAACTTTCTATCAAAGCTTTGTAATGTAGCTCATCACCTATCAAAGCCAACTCTGGCTCAAATCTTCTTGTGGATTTATCAATCGAGTAATACTCGTTTCTTGGAATGTAAGGTGGGTTTGAAACAACAAAATCAAATTGTAGATCTGTTTCGCTGGTTATGGTCGAGCTGAACATGTCGTCTTTCAAGAAATGAACGTTGGAGATATTATTAGTGATTTTGTTTTCATTAGCCAGTTTCAAAGCTCTTTCTGAAACATCAACTCCGACTACTTCATAGTTCTGGAAATGGTGTGCAATCAATAAAGAAATACAACCGGTTCCTGTACAAACATCTAAAACTCGAAGTTTTGAAGTCCTCAAAAATTCGTTTTGTTGGAAACATTGTATCAGTTTCATTGTGTACTCTTCTGTTTCCCATCTGGGTATCAGAACGCCCTGTTCGCAACGGATCTCCAGATCTCCAAACGGTTGTGTACCAAGAATGTATTGTAAAGGAACATAGTTGTATCTTTGCAAACATGCATTCTTCCATTGATTCTTAGGAAGTTCAGCTTGTATCCATTTTAATTCTGCTTTTGCAGCGTCCAAGTTTCTGGTAGCTCTCAGTAGCAAAGGTAGAAGTTTGTTCTCCTTTGCAGCAGTGGTGATTAAAGAAGGAGAAAGTCTCATCACATATGGCCTGAAGTTAACAATTATATAAAATCTGCAGAAATATTTTTTTGCAATATAGTATGTACTATGTACTATGTACTATGTAGTACAATACATTAGTAACTTGTAAGTACTTTATTTGATATTTGAATTAGACTAGATTCATATCTATTCAAATATGTAGAAATAGATAGATGAGGCACCAATTCAGAGTTAAGATACCCTGGTACCACTCATTGTTTGAGCTACTAGAAGAAGAATAAAAGAAAAGAAAATCAAACAATCTATTCAGATTTTGGAAGAATATCTACTATAAAAGTGGGAAGGGGGAACTTGACAGAATTTAGTTAACAGGTGATAGAGAAGGACCGTTTTCTAACAAAACATTTTGGATGTTTTTCATAACTTTGATATTAGCATTGGCGAAATTCTCAATTGTGAACACGGCATGATGAGGTGTCATTGAAATATCTGATCTCTTCAAGAGTCTTTCATCGATGATTGGTTCGTTTTGAAAAACATCCAAACCAACAGCTGCAATTGTTCCATCATCTAATGCTTTGAGTAAAGCGTTTTCGTCTATTGCTGTTCCTCTTCCTATGTTCACAATTCTGGATCCTTTTTTAAAAAGTTTGAGCGTCTCTTCGTTAATCAAATCAACTGTTTCTGGTGTATGAGGGACAGCTAGCACTAATAGATCCACTTGTGGGATCAATTCTTTAACGGATGCAACATACTCAGCAGTGAACTCCAAACCATCATTTGGAATTTTAGGTGGACTTCTCTTGGTAAACTTGATGTCCATTCCAATGACTTTCAATCTTCTGGCAATAGCTTTACCAATACCTCCAAATCCAACAATACCAGCTGTTTTGCCCCTTGGAGCTTGCAAGAATTTCCCACCAATGGTTAAATCTTTGGAAAAATTGAACATTTCATTTGCAGATCTTAGAACATGACCATCAGCATCAAAACCTTTAGAGCCTAACGAGTGATTTCTAACTTCTTTTATATTGCGGTTTCCTCTCAATTGGTGTTGCATGTAACTATTGAACTTGTAGATATCCAGGGTCAGCCATAAAGCTGTGTCTGCAACATCGTCGGCAGAGGCATCACCAATGTTCGCTAAAATAATTTCTCTTTCACGTAGCTTCTTCCCATCAAACATGTTGAAGCCCACCCATGTGAATGCTATGATTTTCAAAGTTGGAGGGAAATAGTCAATGAACTCATTGAAGTCTCCTACGAAAAACAGTGTTGAGGTTCCATAGATGGCTTCAAAGTCTGTGTACTTGGTCTTTAAATCTTGGATAAACTTCTCTTTTGTCTCGAACTTGTAGTAGATAAGCTCGAACTGGTTCTCGAACTCCTTGAACTCTGGGATGTGGTCTGCTAGATCGTTTCTGTCTGGTCCTATTGGGATGAGGACTTTCTGCTTTGTCATTCTGTTTGGTGTTCACTGCTCACTGTCACAGTTGCTGTAAGTTGTAACTACAAAAGTTGTTATTCAAGAATCAAAGCTGGACTGAAATTTGATGTACAAGATAGTTAGAACTTAGATATCACAGCTTATATAACTCTCATTACTTAATACTCGAACAGTGAGTTTCAACTTCCTAAGCAGCTAAATTGCCGTTTTGGGACGTGTTGCGGCGAGTTTGGTCAAAAATCCGTCTTTTAAGGTTGAAGAGTTGAAGTACTACTTAGCTGATCTGTGGTTCTGTGGTTCTGCAGTTCTATGGGAGTGGCTGTGGACGCTCAAGAGACCATTGATCAAGGTTCACGACGGCTTTGTTGCTCAACTGCTGGTGAAGAGCGCCTCGAGGAGCATAGATTTTGGATCTGTCAATGTGCGACTCACCGTTGTTCACTTGGAATGAGGCCAGGTGCA
Organism: Starmera caribaea; assembly: GCA_030565045.1. Lineage (NCBI taxonomy): Eukaryota > Fungi > Ascomycota > Saccharomycetes > Phaffomycetales > Phaffomycetaceae > Starmera > Starmera caribaea. The sequence continues at coordinate 62,433 of JAJMAV010000036.1, forward strand.
GCTGCTCAGACTCTGGTTTCTTCACATCAACACCAAAGAAGTCTGCCTTCACGTCCTTTGCATTGATGGTGAGCTGCATGTATCCTCTCCAGTAACCATCGTTCCACAGTAACTTATTATCTTCAACCAGCTCTTGGGACATTTCCAACGATTCAAGCTCATGGAACCATTTGGGAAAAGTAGTAGGTGAACTTACAGCACTGGTCACAAACTCAACTATCACTGAACCTTCTCCAGTAACCAAATCATACTCAGAGCCTTCTGAACTTAATTCACTGGTGATACCAATATGAAAATCACCACTCAAGAGCACAGTGTTATTCAACTGATTTGCTTTGATGTAATTCAATAAACGGTTTCTATTAGCAATATAACCATCCCAAGCATCTTGATTAAACTCTTCAAATGGGAAACCAATTCCTCCGGTTTTATTCAATGTGAAATTAATGTCCCTAACAACACATTGACTAGCAATAAATTTCCAAATTGTGTCATTTGAAATCAAGTTTCTCTCTAACCATTCTTCTTGATCATATCCTAAAATTGTACGGTCTTCATAAGTGACCAGTTGTTTGATAAACTCTTGATTTGAGTAATAATCTGTGATATCTCTTGAATAATGTCTGGTATCTAACATATTAATTTCAAACAATTTACCAAATTTGAAGCTTCTCCATATCTTGAGAAAATCTGATTGAGGTCTAATTGGTAACCATTCAAAATATGCTTGAGTTGCATCATCTCTTCTTTTCAAAAATTCATAACCTCTAGTTTCAACAGAACCTCTCAACCAGGAATTGTCTGTAACCTCATGGTCATCCCAAACTAAAATCCATGGGAATTTTGAATGTGACAATTGTAAATCTTTATCTGATCTGTAAGAGGCATACCTTTGTCTATAATCATCCAAACTATAACACCCATTTTCCGGAAAATGTGTTCTATTGATTCCAGTTCCATTAGTATAAATACCATTTGCATACTCATAAATATAATCTCCCAAATGAATCACATAATCAATTGAATCATTTATAGCTGGAAATTCATAAGCATGATAAAAACCACCAGCATAATTGGCACAAGAATAGACTGCTAATTTCAATTCATCTGTTTGATCATCTTCTGGTAAAGTTCTTGTACGACCAATATCACTTTTATTTAATGTATAAGGATTGAAGAACTGGTAATAATAAGTCTTATTTGGTGATAATCCATCAACATCAATTTTAATTGTGAAATCAATTAATTTATTTGTATGAACAAATCCATTTTGAATAATTTTGGATAAATCGTCTTTCTCACTGATTCTGAATCCAACTTTAATCAAATCAGAGTCTTTTAAATTCTCAATAATGTCTGAAAATGGTGTAATTCTTGTCCATAAAATAACAGAATTTTTCAAAGGATCACCAGAAGCAATACCATGATTGAAATCATAATCAAATGATTTTTTTATTTTGGTAAATGTTTTCAAGTCTTTACCATAATTAACATTATCCTCAGGTAAAGTCAAAACATTTCTTGTTAATAAGTTTAAATTCAAATTATTATATTCCTTATTTAACAAATCATAGTTTGTCAAAATGTATATCAATATTGATATAAATGCAATACTAGCACTTTTAAGAAACATGGTCAGTATATCCCAAATGTTGGAAAACGATTTACAATAAAAGAAAAAAAATAAGAGAACTGTCTTTGATTTAAGTCTTTTTTTTTTCCTTGATATTACAGTTCACTGTACAAAGTGTGAGTGGTAAATTATGATTCGTGAATTTAGAAATCATTTATCAAGTCAACTTTCGAATCATACCCAACATTTATTCATTAATGCATATTTGGATTCTGACTCCTGAGTCAAGCGATGGGACAAAAACTCAAACCGTAAACTTATTTGACTTAAAGCCTAAATGGACTACATATGTACATATGATATTGCATACACAAATTTGAAGTTAAACAATTAAAACGTTGTTCATCAATGATCAGTCAATGTTATTTAATTGCTTCATTCTTCAATGTTCTCATATTGATTTGGTTTTTATCACATGTGAATCGTGATCTTCATATGTATATGTATCTAATTAAAGGCTCACGAGTCACCGTCAGCTTTGATTTCATCATTATTTTTGAGGATTCAAACCTAAATATCAATATTTGAGACTTCAAGCTTAGACTGATCTAACTATTAATGTTCCAGTGTACACTGAACACTTAGGGTGAAAGAGAGTGTGCCTGTAATCGAACAGCTGTAGGATTCCTAACGCTTTTGAGGCTTAAGACTTGTGCTTGATACCAAAAAGGCGTGTCATAAAGTTGTCGTTAATAGTTATACAGAAGCATTATGTACGGTTAAGTACTACTAGGCATCTATTTTTCCGAGGTTCAACTACATAAGAAGTAGACTCTAGAGTAATTCCATTTATAGAGATAGATAATAGATTTGAGACAATGGACGACTTTACAATGTACATTAAAATTTAACAGCATAGCCTAAAACTCAAAACTTCAAAACACGTTTTGCTTCTTTATCTGTTTTCCATAAGTTCACTTTGATGATTGATCCTGAAATTTAAAGTTGACACAAATTTCAAAATCGTGAAAAAAACACGTTCTGGTTGCGACACGATTAATGTCTAGTCACAGAGATCTTCAGACAAGCAGGTTGCTGCAAGACTGTTGGACAGCTGAAATACTGGACACTGGACACTGGACACTGGACACTGGACAGTCTATGACTCTATACGTTTTGTTACTTGTAGTCTGTAGATGTTCGACCAAAGTCTCAAGAGTAGGACATTGAACATTGAGCAGTGGTCCACGGATCAGTATTACTTTCAGTTTAGCAATGACATTCAGCATCAGTAATGTAAGTTGTAACACATATAGTACGGTTTGAACTTTGTAGCCTGAAGCGAGAGATAGACAGAATATATTAGACACTAAATAGCATAATTAATACAAATTAATATAATAATTAACGAGTTTAGAAAATAGACAAACAATAATATTTATTCAGGCCACCAATATTTCAAATGAACTAGAGCATAAAGAACACCTATGCAGTTTACTTTTGTTCTCCTTCAATATCAATAATTTCAGTTCCACTCTCCTCAAAAGGTATATCGGAGCCTGCTTTCCTATAAAACAACATACAAAGTGCTGAAGCAGCATAAGCAGCAATCCCTAAATACATAGAGTTTCTAAATTTGGTTTGAACATCTAACCTGTAATCAAAATCATTTGAGATCTTAACTTCTCCCACTATTGAAGAGATAACAGTGTTCCCTATACAAACACCAATTTGACCAGCAGTGAAAAAAATCCCTGCTACAACACCTTGCAGATGTAAAGGCGTACCACTTGAAACATCATTCAAATAAATTTGAAAATAAACATTAGTAAAGTAAGCGAATATGAAAGAAGGTAGCATTTGAAATTTCCAATAATTATTGACTTTTCTAAAATCAAATCTTGATATCCAAACACCCATCACTGCACGAATCAAAGGACTTGCGGTAGCAATATATTTATATCCAATTCTTCGTGCGAGCTTGTGGTTGAACAATATTGAATTTGCAACTAAACCAATCGCAAATGGTAATACTTTAACACTTGCTAAAAGTGGTGTATCCAGTTCAACAAATTCAAGATATTGAATTTCAATGGAAACAATGACAATATAACCAACATAAAGACCAAATAAACTTGTAATATACGGAAGAAAGTTTCTAACTTCAATTGCTTCTTTTGGAAACAAAAGTTCTAACTTAACTCTCCAGTCATTCGCTAAGTCATCTTTTTTATCAACTGTATCTGCTTCTTTGTACAAATTTTTATAACGTTGAACATAAACAATTTCAAAAACCATAACAAGTATCAATAAGACTCCACCAACTACTAAAGGAACATAACATTTTGGTTGATCCCATTTTTCGCCACCTTCAGTGAAACCTAAAATGATTAAAATGATTGATGCAACTAAAATCATACAACCACTATAATCTAGATTTTTGGCACTCAACTCTTTATGAGCATCAGTCATTTCAATTGGAACCAAAAAAAACATCAACAAGATAAACAAAGTGAAACAAAATGCAGACGTGAAATAGTATAAACCCTTGTAACCAATAGAAGATATTGAAAAAGCTCCACCAAGAATCAACCCTATTCCATAAACAGCTGTTATAGCAACTGAAAAACATGAGAAAGCAATTTCAGCAGCTCTACCTGAAAAGTAATTACCGGTAATTGCAAAAGCACATGGAATCAAAGATGAAGCAGCAACACCTTGAAATGCCCTGAACACCATCAACACAATAATTTGATTATCAATAACAGCTGTTATTAATGAGAAAATCGAAACAAAAAATAAACTTATCAAGAACACATTGTGAGGACCAAAGATATCACCTAATTTACCTGTAATAATGATAAACGCACCCAATGTCAAAGAATAAGCTGCAAAAACCCAAGAAACGGTAGTTGATGAGGCATTGAAACGTTCTTGGATTGAGAATAAAGAAGTTAAACCCCCAGCAACATTAAGGTTATCTAGAGATGTAGCCAATAGAACAAGAATGTAAGAAAACACTTTACTTTTCTTCTCTACTGGAACTATATTGTTAGTGTAATTTTTAAAAGTAACAACTTTATTCCAAAGAGCAGACATTTTTAATTTTAATTTTTTTTTTTTCACTCTGGGGTTGGAAACTTCGATATTACCACTGATAATCAGCAAAAGTTCAGAAAGACTGCTGGATGTTGAAAGGAGGTTATGGCAGCCTGTTTTTATATGACTCTAGATTTTACTTAAGGTGTAGATCAAATGACAAATTTCACTTATTTGAAGTGTTAAAGCCATTAAATCCAATGATTTTGGCTCAAAAAAAAAAGTGTAATTTGTAACTTCACTACAAAAAAATAATGATTGCTTAGTTCTAAGATAAGAAAGGTTTGTACTTCAAAAGGGAAACAGATTCCAAAAAATAGAGTGAAAAAATAAGTTCTCTCTTGTTCAATAAATGCGGGCCTCGGAAGCTAGAGCCTAGGACCCTTTTTTCTCTAATTGTGCTGTAAGAATGGAAAAAAAAATGTGTCTCTTTTGACAGAAAAAAATCCTAATGAAGAATTTTGAATTTTTAGAGTGTAGTTACACTAGTTACAACTTACTGGTCACTGATCAGTAGTAACCCTGTGTAGTAAATTTTGAGCCAACAAAGTTACTGTAAGCTCAAACTTGACCTCAATCGATTTCCTTTTGCTCATAATCAGTGATGTTGATTAGATAGAGAAGCTTGCTTATTTATGGCGTTTTCCTTGGGTAATCTCTAAAAGTTCCAACTTCCCATATATTAAAAGCTTCTGCTGACTGTTCAAATTTCAGTGTAGGATTTTTTTTTTTGGAAAAATTCTATAACCTCACAAGTGACAACAATACCTCTACCATAAATTATAGTCTAAATGAATATATAGAGCTTTCTGTAACTGCCAGCCACTATCACTATAAACATTGTTTATCTTTCTTATGAAAAGCTTTAGGATGCTGTCATTTATATTATTTATTGAGCTTTTCATTTCAAAAAAAAATTAAAGATTGAAGTATTAAGTAGCAAAAAATCAATATATCAGGTTTACCTAGATTATTATTTATTCTGTGAGAACACTTAATACTAATTTGCTCGAAAGATAAAATTCAATTATTTCAATAAAACTTCAATGAAATGCTGCTTTATTTACTTTCAGGAAAGGGTCTTAAGTAAATACATCTCTCATTTTGGTAATCACAAGCATATCCTTCAAAGATTAGAAGTCTCAGATGATCAAAGTTTTCAATCCTTTAGATCTGCCAATGCCAATGAAACTTTCAAATTGGGGTTTTTTATTGAGTTTGTAACGCTGATTGTAAATTTCAAGGTTTAAAGAGTAACTCGTGTATTTAGATTCGCTATATAGTAATTTCAAAAAAACTGCATGACTGGTTGAAGAGTAAGATTTAAAGCTTTTCTATCACTTATTCAATCGTGATTCACTAGTAACAATATAGTTGATAACTGACAAACTGATCCAAACATATTAACTGGATACATAAATACAACCTTAAAAAGCACAAATTACAATGTACAATGTACTGCAACAAATTTAGTTTAAAGCTCTATTATAATCCAAAAAATTGTTTGAGGTAAGTCCATTAGACATGTGCTAAACGTTTGGATGCATCTGCTTTTATTATTCTTAACTTTTCCCAACAAATAAATATTAGCATTATCACATGGTGATTGTAATTATTAGGACAGCAGATGATTGCTCAAGCTTTTACTAGCAGACTTTGATTTGCAAAATATTTACATACTCTGCTTTTTAAACTCTTTCAAAAGTTATGCCAGGTGTTAGAAATAATCTGTAATTAGTATGTACTATAACTTGCAAGTACTCAAAATTAAGTGATATCACGTTATAGTATATACCACCAGTGACCACAGTTTTACTAGACTTATTTGACACCCATATTACCAATATCAATGCTATCTGAGCTGTCATATATTGGTAGTGTGCACTGTGTACTGTGCTGTCTACAGTCTACCGTCTGTAACTACTTTGACTTGTCATGGCTGAATGATTCCCGATTCTTCTCCTGAATTCACTTACCGTCTACGTTCTACAACAATGTCGGGAGTCAGCACTCTGAGATCCTCAATGCTAGACAAAACGTGGCTGTCTCTCATAGTCTGGACTAATATGTATTATGTGTATTGAAATTTGAAATTCGAATCTTGATTCCTGAATATTCAGAATTCTGCTCAATAATCAATTTGTCCCGATTTTGACACAATCCGATGAATAAAAACACGTTCTCAGTGGGCCAGTGGCTGCCAGTGCACTGTGCCAAGTTGGCCACACGCCCAGCTGCAAGACTGTTGAAACACTGCACAGTGCACAGTGCATAACCGCGTACGCGCAGCCGCAGCTTCTGGAAGTGTCAATTTAATCTGAGCAAGGTTATCTTGCTCAGAGCTATGATCTGTCTAAAAAGTTGACGGTTTAAGGTTAAAGAACATACAAAACAACTGTTGAAACTTGACTTGGGTTTTGCAACAAAAATCCGAAATTGCTCTCATCGACGGTACCTGCGTTCAGAAAGTTCAATACTTTTTTATTACTGCACTGGCAGCCCATGTGTTCCAACAGTTTCAAACGTTCTTGCATATCATTACTCTAAGAGTCTAATCTTGTAAATCTTCATACACTCTTCAGACTACTGAGAATCATATATAAACGATACTATATTGCCTTCTTGGTTTGCTAACATTTTCCTCTTCACCTCACACTTCAACTTTCAAGCACAAGTTAACCTTCAATCAAAATGTCTGTTGTGAAACAAGATTATGAAGTCAACTCAAACGAGTTAAGTGACAAAAGAGAACTTAATGAAGAAGACATCTCTTATGAGTCCTCTTCTAATGATGAAAGACAATCACCAGATGAAGGTTTCTTCAAAAAATATGCTGGTATCTTAACAGCTGGTTCTGCTTTCTTAAGTGATGGTTATCAGCAAGGTGTCATTACTATGGGTAATGTTGTTCTTTCCAAAAGTTTTGGTTCTGCTTACAACACCAAATATAAAACCATGGTTTCAAACTCTTTATTAGTCGCTAATATCATTGGTCAAATAGCTTTTGGTTTTATCTCTGATAGAATTGGCCGTAGACAAGCTTTCATTTTTACAACAATTTTCATCATTGTTGGTGCTATTGTTTGTGCTTGTGCTAAAGGTTCAACTGATGATAAAATTTTTTGGATGATTATTATTGGTCGTGGTATCTTAGGTTTTGGTGTTGGGGGTGAATATCCATGTTCTGCTACATCTTCTGTTGAATCTGCTAATGAGAAATTATCTCCAAAGGAAAGAACTGCTCCTTTCATCATGTCAACAAACTTTTTCGTTGCAATGGGTGTTCCTTTATCAACCTCAATATTTTTAATCGTTGAAGCTATCTGTAAAGATACTCATTTGAATGCTATTTGGAGAACATGTTTCGCCATTGGTGCTGTCATCCCATTATCTATTTTTTACTTCAGATGGAGATTAGACCATGCTAAATCTTACAAAGATAATGCAATCAAAGTCAAAGTTCCTTATGTTTTAGCTATGAAGAAATATTGGAAATCATTTGTTTCCACAGCTGCTATGTGGTTTTTAATGGATTTCATTTTATATCCAAACAATATTTTTTCTGCTTCTATTTTACAAGTTGCTATTCCAAAAGCTTCCTTGAGAAGAACCGGTGAATGGCAACTATTTTTAGGTTCATTTGGTGTCTTTGGTACTGTATTCACAGCTTTTGTTGCTTCAAGATTTTTAAATAGAAGACAATTGACCATCATTGGATTTATTTCTTATGGCATTATTTCTTTTGTTATCGGCGGTGCTTTTGAACAGTTTACTAGAATTCCAGCTTTATTGATTGTTTTCTACGCTCTTTTGAATTTCTTGTTAAATTTAGGACCTGCAAGTACTCAATCTATTGTCTCAAGTGAATCATTCCCAACTGCCATCAGAGGTACTACTTACGGTATTAGTGCTGCTATTGGTAAAGCTGGTGCTGCTATTGGTACTCAAGTTTTCACTCCACTTCAAGTGCACGCTGGTAAACGTTATACATTTTTCTTATCTGGTGGTGTTTCTTTATTGGGTGCCTTAGTTGTTTGGTGGGGTTGTCCAGATTACAGTAACAGAGATTTAGGCTTCTTAGATGATGAATTCAATGAATACTTGAAAGAAAATGGTTGGGAAGGTTCACTTGGTGAAGATTCTCACAAACGCCAATTAAAATAAACCTTGCTTTTTAAGATCTCTATATACTTTTTTTTAGTTCTATTAAACGTTTGAAAACACTAGTTAGTAGATGCACCCACCAATGCATAAAATAAAGGATGAGCGCAAACGCTGTTCAAAAGTCAAATTGAATTAAATTAACCAATATTAGGATTAAATACTAGTAAATCCCAATTTTGAACTATGCACCATTGATTTAATCACTCTTCAAGTTTATAGCTTCATGTTGTTTTCCTCAAGTTGAGGTCCATTAATTTAAGTTTCAGGTTCTCAGCCAGATCAAACCTCAGATCTCAGAACTTGGATCAAACTGGTACTATGCCACTATGGTTTAACCTATAGCGAACATATTGCTTCCCATTCTCCTTTATAATATCACGATTAATCCATCTATATTGTACCTTTTATACCATTGGTGAATCCGAAAATCATTACTTCAACAAAAGCCTACTAGGTAGCAATTAAGTACCAAGCTCTAACATTAATTAGTCACCATAGATTGTAAAGGCTAGTGCTTAAGCCTTAAACTGCGTGCTAATTTGCTTTACATGTTGACATCTGAATAAGATTATATTTGTGTACCTGCTTTTTGACATCTTCCTTAATGGTGGCTTAAGTTAACTAGTTTTGGACAGTGGACTCTTGGAAAGTCGGAGTCTAGTCAAGACTTGTATATAGTTTAAACTTTGTAGCCAATTAAATATTGTTAGCATAGCACCAGCTGCCTCAATGCGGTTAGAGATCGTACTACATCAAGATGATATAGAGTCATCATGATAGGGGTAGACCGTAGCAGTGTAGCACCTTGCAAGTGTCCTTTTAATTTTCATGTAATTCTTTGAACTTGAATTTTGTATCGATTCATTAGCCAAGGGAAGCGTCACACGACCGTTTGATTTCTAGCAGGCTGTAGCATTCAACTTATCTGGAAATTGGTTGTAGAACGAGTTCACAAGGAAGGGTTTGAAATGGATTTAGCTTTTATATAATGATGTTTAGTTCAATTAGTTGTAAGCATGTTATAAGTGCAAATCGATATCATAAAATTATGGGAAAAGAATCAAGATCCACATTTGGTTTTTTTTTTCCAATATAAATATGTAGTTAAATGGTAGAACTTAATCCTAGTATTCTCTGTTACATAAATTCCATCCATTTTAAACTTCATGATTGAATTGTACTTTCCTTCACTTTTGAATAATACATGATATTATAACATTGAAAGAACTAATTAGCTGCAGTGGAGTTCGAACATGCATGCATCAGTTATATAAGTATTTTAGTCAACGACTGTCATCGACTCACTTTCACGAATCAGTACTGCTCACAAGTTATAACAAGTCACCTACTTATAATAGTGATCGATATTGTTAACTAGTTTAAATATTTAAATGAGGCGCATGCCCTAATTTTGTAATATTATTGTGGCAGGTGAAATAAGCCAGCTGGTTTTTTCAAATTATTTGTTTCTGTTGTGTATCTATTATCTAGCTCGACATGATGATGATTTAAAATATTATTATGATTTAATATTAACAATATATTGAGTTAATTAATTGATGTTATTCCTGATGAAATTGTTATAATAATAATTATACTATAAAATATTTATAAACATTCAAGCTGCTGCCTAATATCTTGTTGATATCGATTTATAGCTAAATAGGCTATTAAAACTAGGAATAAAGTTTGGTCATGTGATGTGTCATGTGGTAGTTGCATCACCAGTATAAAATCAGCTATGTCGAACAATGAAC
>JAJMAV010000037.1:0-54511 GCA_030565045.1 Starmera caribaea
TCAGTGCTCCAGTGTGATATCTCCAATGAAAGTAATCAGCACCATCTAAGACTCGAACTCCCGGCTTCTTTCCTATATATCTCAAACAATTAAGATATGGAGTGCGGAACTCAAATTGAGAGTATATGGTATCCAGTGCTCCAGTGTGATATCTCCAATGAAAGTAATCAGCACCATCTAAGACTCGAACTCCCGGCTTCTTTTCTGCCTAGTTTTCCCCATTATCATGAGACTCTGCCTACTCGGCCAGGTCAAGGGAAAACTTATTTGAAAAAGTAAGAAAAACTAAAATTTGGTCCCTAGCAGGATCGAACTGCTGATCTTGGCGTTATTAGCACCACGCCTTAACCAACTGGGCCAAGGGACCGGAATTTAAAATTTTTATTTTTGGTGTTTACCTGACCATGCATACTAACGCACGTGACTAAAGTGAATGTTTAAAACTTTTTTGCAACATATTGGTTGAAATATGGGAAGTCTGACGTTTGAACATTAGAATTGAATCGCTCTAGCTTGATTTGTCTTGTATTATAATGATTTATTAGTAAATATATAACTATAATATAAAAAGCTTAATATTTTTTTATAAATTAATATCCTCAACTAGTTAAAACTATTTAAAATTGCAAAATAAATTATTTCACTTGCCACAAATCAATAATATTATCAAAATTTTTATAAAATTTTGTGGCAAATGTGATGACGTAATAGCTTACATAAGAAAATAAATGGAAATTTCCGCGATCAAAATATTTTATATCACCCACTTATATTAAAATTATAATTCACAGTTAAAATCATCAATTAATAATAATTATTTCCAGCTGGTAACTTGCTTGAATCTTCACAAAATGTCTGTTATTGAGATCCAGTCAGACGACCAATTTAGTGATATCACCACTGAGGCTCCAAAAGACAAGCTTATTGCAGTCTATTTCCATACTCCTTGGGCAGCACCATGTATTCAAATAAATTCAGTTTATTCTCAATTAGCTGAGCAAAACCCAGACACTTTATTTATTTCAGTTAATGCAGACTCACATCCAGATATCTCTGAACTATTTGAAGTCAGCGCAGTTCCTTATTTTGTTTTAATCAAAGATGACACAATTTTGAAAGAAATTTCTGGTGCTGACCCAAAAGAATTTGTTAATGCTTTAAATGAAGCATCTCAATCACAACCATCTAATTCAGCTGTTCCAGAGGCACCATTACAACAGCAACAACAACAACAATCCACATCTCAACCACCACCACCAGCACAACTTTCTGAAGTGGAAGAAACTGAAGAAGAATTGAATGCACGTTTGAAACAATTAACTCAAGCTGCTCCAGTCATGTTATTTATGAAAGGAACTCCTGCTTCACCTCAATGTGGATTTTCTCGTCAATTAGTTGCAATTTTAAGAGAAAACCAAGTTAGATTTGGATTTTTTGATATTTTAAAAGATGATAGTGTTAGACAAGGTCTGAAAAAATTTTCAGATTGGCCAACTTTCCCTCAATTATATATTAATGGCGAGTTCCAAGGTGGTCTAGATATCATTAAAGAATCTCTTGAAGAAGATCCAGATTTCTTCAGTAATGCTTTACAACAATAAATTTTATGATTTTTGTTTTATTAGTAAAGAGTCAGCAAAATGATTACTAAATAAAGTACATAGTGTTATAGTATTATAATAAATCATCTATTCATTTCTATATCATTACCATTATCATTATCATCATCATCATCATCATTATTAGTTTTTTTTTACTAATCACTGAAATCATCATCATTAAAATCGTTCTCAAATTCCGAATTTTTCTTAGGAACTTGTGAAGCAGTAATCAGTAAATTCTCAAATGTTGTATCATTTCCAAAATCATCATCATCATTTGAATCATTGATTATAGGATCTTCTTCAAATTCTGAAAAATTTGTATATTCGTCATTATTTCTATCGTTATCATTATCATCATTTTTTTTAAATCTTTTCAATTGCTGAAAATATGCATTACTGTGGTTATTATTCAGAAGGTTCATATCTTTTAAATCGAAATCTGTAATCACATCTCCGGCGGAAGAGTCAATTTCTTTGAATTCACCACCTAATCTATCCACCAGTAAAGTTTCTTCTCTTAAATCTTTTGGAATCTCCAAATTATTCGATTTTAAGTAAAAAAGTTTACTTTTATTGGCAAAACTTCTAATTCTATTGATCAAAGGTTCATAAAACCCATTAATCAAATTTGCATCTCCAAATGTCCTCAACAACCCTCTTTTCACCATTTCAATTTCAATGTAAGAATTAATTTCATATTTAACTGTTTTGTGAACCTTAAATAACTTACTATCTCTTGGAAAATTTAACCCAAAATGGTTAGATGATGTTTGTAAATCTCTAAAAGCTAATCTTGTACCTCTAATTGCACATTCCAACGAGACATCATCTTCTTTAATCAAATCACAATCACTTAGATTATTTGCTACTAAATCTGCTATTTCGAGATCAAATTTTGATTTATTGAATTTATTGTAGTTTTCTAATAACCCCAATTTCAATAAATTTGATCGTGTCGAATAATCTTTTGAGACTTGATTCATTGTTTCAATAAAAGAATCTTCTTTACTTCCAAATATACATTTCCCCAAAGCATGGAATAGAGAAACACTTGATTCTTTACCAAATTCAATACCTTTCCATCTTGACCAGTTCTGAAAAGACGATATTGCTGATCTTATATCACCAAAAGATGCTAGTTCATTAATTTTAGAATGATATTCTTTTAAACCTTCCGCTCTAGCAATATCATTCAATGTTTTTTTAATTAAAGTAGCATTAACTGGATTGAACTTTATTCTTGAAACTTTATAACTGTGTAAAATTTTCTTATTTAAAATAGTTTCCACAGTGAAATTATTATCAATATTAAAAGCTTGAAGTTTATTATTATCACTGGGAAAATCACATTCTGATATACATATAACAAGAGGAGGCAATCTAACATCCATATTGATCCATTTGGAAAGTGATTTTTGGAAAGATTCTCTTGTTGGTTCATGAAACAAATTTGGTAAATCTTCCACTATTATAACAGAAGTGTTTTTGTAAGTACGATATCTAACAGAATTCAAAAACATTTCAAATGCATCAATTGACGAAGTTTCATTGATATCAGAGTTTTCCCATTCGATATATGGCATTGCAGATTGTGGATAGATCTCACTGACCAATTCATTTGCAAGTAGTTTAGCCACTGTAGATTTAGAAGAGCCTGCTGGACCACTGAGCACCAAAATTCTGGTTTCTGAACTACCGTCAATCATGGCTCTTAACTGCTCCTTAACTTCCTTCAATTTTTTGGCATGAATCGCCACTTGATCGCTAGATTGTGGCGCATAACAGTTTATCCACTGGTCGTTTGACTTTGCAGTGCTGGTTGCAGTTTTCAGCTTCTTAGGAGGTGGTGAGACTCTGGGTATCATCTCTGCTGATCTCTTTTCCTTAGAGGGCTGTAAATTGAATGATTTGATCGATTGCAACACCGATGTGAGCTTGACTTTCTTCTGTGTTTTGACTGGTGATTTCTCTTCTTCTTCATCGTCTATCACCACCACATGCTTCCTGGACCGCGTTTTTTTCCTGGTGGGTACCTCCACCACATATTGCACTTCCTCAGCATGCTCAGAGCTCCGCAGACCGCGTCTTCTGGCCATTTTCCCACTGCAAAAATCTCTGTTTTTAATTTTAATTTACATATAATTTTTTTTATTTTTCCCAGCCATCAAATTTGGAAATTTTCAAATATGTATTGAAATCATGCATGATTTTAAAACTTTGTGAAATAAAGTCAAAATCGCTTCTCACCCAAAAAAGCTTGCAATTTGATCAGAGAAACAGCAGAAACAACAGCAGCTGATAGAGAGTGAGCCGTAACCACAAAGTTCTAACTGCTACTTAAAAAAAAATCAGTTTCACAGCACCATTGCAACCCACTCTTCATATCTTCTCATTTTTTTTAACACATAGTCTTTTCAACTAGAAGAGATCAGTCACCAATGAGCGGTACCGATATATATGCTTCAGTCAAACCTGCTGAGGTAGATGGAGGTGTTCCTGTTTTTAAACCCACTTTTGAGCAGTTCAAAGATTTCCAAAAATACGTCAAGGCCATCAACTCATATGGTATGCAATCAGGTATTGTTAAAGTGGTGCCACCTAAAGAATGGATCAATGATTTACCAAAACTTTCAACAGAGGATCTCATGTCTATCAAGATTAAAAACCCAATTGTTCAGCATATCAGCGGTGGCTCAGGTGTTTTCTGTCAACAGAACATTGAGAAGAAGAGAACTTTTAATATAGTTCAATGGAAAAGTTTATCTGAACAACCAAATTATCAACCACCAGCACCAAGAGGCCAGATAAGAAAAAACGATCTACAAAGAGCAAGAATTAACAAGAAAATCCTGAATAATAAGAACCATCAAGACATATCTCTATATGAAAATTTTGATTATAATATTGACACATCCGAATTTACTAAAGAAAGATGTGAGTTTTTAGAGAAAAGTTACTGGAAAGGTTTGACATATGCAGAACCAATGTATGGTGGTGATATGCTTGGTAGTGTATTTAACGATGATACAAAGATTTGGAATGTTTCATGTTTACCAAACTTGTTGGATCACATGGATGATAAATTACCAGGTGTGAATGACGCTTATCTTTATGCAGGATTATGGAAAGCTACTTTTTCATGGCACTTAGAAGATCAGGATCTATACTCAATTAACTACTTGCATTTTGGTGCTCCTAAACAATGGTATAGTATTCCTCAACAGTACAAACAAAAATTTGATGAAGTTATGAAGGAAACTTTCCCTCAGGAATATGCTGTTTGTCCAGATTTCTTGAGACATAAAACATTTTTGGTGTCTCCATCATTTTTAGAATCAAAAGGTGTTAAAGTGAATAAAATCATTCATAATGAACAAGAATTCATGATCACTTATCCTTATGGTTATCATGCTGGTATGAATTATGGGTATAATTTAGCAGAATCTGTTAATTTTGCCATTGAAGAATGGTTTGAATATGGTCTTAAGACTTCTAAATGCCTATGTGTCAGTGATTCTGTTGGAATCGATGTTCCGAAGTTAATCAGAAGAGTGAATGGTGAACCAGATCCAGAATCAGAAATTGAAACAATTGAGACAGATGATGATTCAATCATTGAAAAAACAATTCAAGATGATTCTGATACATCAGTGTCAATTGACTCTGCTTCAAAATTGATTTTCAAATCTAGAAAGCGTACAAAATCAGCAGATGATTCAAGTGCAGCAAAGACCAAGAAGATTAAAAACATTGAAATTGAAAATATATGTCAATTATGTCCAAACAGATTTTCCATGAAACAATTGAAACATGACTGGCTTTCTTTGATCCCATGTCAAGATAACCAGAAAAAATATTGCCATAAAATTTGTGCAACAACAGTCCCTGAAACTTCTATCTCAAATCAAACAGTGATAAATATTCATGAAATTCCCCAGGCAAGAAAAAATTTGAAATGTGCATATTGCCATGTTAAAAAAGGTGCCTGTTTTCAATGCTCAAACCCAAAATGTACTCGTGCATTTCATGCTACATGCTCGCTACCAGCAGGAGTTTATTTTGACTCAGACATTAAACCTTTCTGCAGAAACCATAGAAAGTCAGATGATTCAATATTGAGTTCATTCCCAAGATCTTTGAGAATTGGTGATCTAACTCAAGTGAAATTTGATAGCTATTTTGCTGGTGTTGTGGTGAGTAATAACAAACCTGAAGAAACATTGACCTTAGATGTTTATCCACAAGATTTAGTTCCACATTTGATTGAAGTTTCTTATGATTCTATTTGCCAACAAGGTATCAAATTTTCATTCAAAGAAAAAGAGAAAAAACGCAGGGAACTCACGGAAAAGGAAGAAGGATTTCTGAATCTAAGTCCAGAGATTTATTCAAGAGAAAGTACATCATTCGAAGGAAGAGACTGGATACAAGAATCAATTAAAATTTTAGAAAAACCAACACATAAACCTAATGAATTCCCACTCTGGTATTATAAACCACAGTTTTCTACAGAACAATTTGCAAAATATGTTGATGATATAAATTCAGATGAACATAATGATCCAATGTCTTTGAAACAAAAGAAGAAGCAAACACAAAAACAACAGAAATCACAGAAGATCAGCATCCCACAATATCCAGTCTCTCCAACCAGTAATGATACAACTTTTCAACAGAACTACTCATACAACAACAATAATCAACACCCAATCATTCCAGTAACGCAAAACTTTAACAGTGAACCAAAACAATTTCCAAGTCTTCCAATAATGCCAGTTTTGCATACCTTCAGAAATGAACCAAACCTGTTCCCAATTCTCCCAGTGATGCATACTTTCAGACATGAATCAACACCAAATTACAGACCTATTCAGCCTAAAATAGAGAACTTTATTGATAATCCAGATTCTCAAAATTCTATCCAATTTAAATTTTACAATGTTCTTGATCACAAATGAGTAAATCTTATTACATTTTACCGCCCGTTATGACACATTGACTTAGTTCTTTTCCTATTCTTGTTTACACTGTTCTAATAATTTATGTTTTTCATTTCTTAACAGCTACAAAGCTAATCCTAATAATATACGTCAATTTATTAAACCCAAACACAAGATGACTTATAAACCTTCAATCATCTTAAATATGCTTTTCAAAGCATTTCTTTGTACAAACTTATCATAAACCAATACCCCTTCACCAGTACCATCTTCTCCATTACATAATCCTCCTTTCAACAATCTAGCAAAATCTGATTGTAAACCTAATGGAATAGAATCAGTGAAAACTTCATCATTTTTCTTTAATTTAGACGTATGTTCAAATTCTTCTGCTGCAATTTCAGATGCATCAATAATCTCTTTATCAATTCCACACATAGCAGCAACATGCATACCAAACGAACCTTCAGCTGCACCTTCTTCTAATTTATATAGGAATGTGATATTTCTTGAATCTTCATCAACTAAAATTGCCATTCTGTAAGGTTGAACTTGTGGATGATTGATAAATGATTGACCTAACGATCCATAATGTGTGGCAAAAAAACCTAATGATTGAGTATGTGTTGCAACATGATGTAAAACGGCTTCTGCAATGGCAAATCCATCAGACGAAGAACCCCCTCTACCTAACTCATCAAGAACTAGTAATGATTTCGGTGTTGCATTATCCAAGATTCTCTTAGTTTCTGATAATTCAACGAAGAATGTAGATTTACCTTGCATAATGTTATCATTTGCACCTAATCTTGTCATGATTCTATCAACTGGAACTAGTTTTGCATATTCACATGGAACATAACAACCGATTTGAGCCAATATCACTGCAATACATGTCATTCTTAAAACCGTTGATTTACCAGCAGCATTAGCACCAGTTAATAATCCCAAATTAGCAAATTCTGAACCTCCTAATTTAATATCATTTGGAATAAATTCTTTTGAATTACTGACACCTAAATTGAAACATGGATGTCTTAATTCTGTAAATTCAAGATGTCCTGCTTCACTTTCAATAAATTCAGGTCTAACAGCTGGTGTACCAATTGATTCAGACGTTCTTGCTAAAGAAATCAAACAATCAATTTTAGAAACTGCATTGATTGATTTGATCCAAACATCATAATCAACATCAAATCTTTGGTACATTCTTGATTTTAATGATTCTTCCAACATTCTATGAGATTCTTTTGCTCTTGCCATTGTTTTTGATAATTGCTCGACTTCTGGTGACCAGTATCTTTTGGTTTTCTTGGATGCACCCATTTGTTTCCAGCTAGTTGGAACTTTAATGGAAATCGGTATTTCAATTGTATATAGTTCTTTACCAGAATCTTTATATTCCATTGCTTGACATTTATATTGTTTTCTATATTCTCTTAATTTCATGCTCAATTCACTCTCCAAATCTTCAATGGTTTGTTGTGATTTATCAAAATCTTCATCAACACCTTTATTTAACAACAAAATACCTTCTTCGTTTGCCTTTAATCTATCAAATGCATCACTCCATTTCACTAAACAATCATCAATTTCTTTTGGAAACTTATCAACAATCTTCTTCAAGGAGCCTTTCAATTCAAATCTTGTACTTAAAGCTTTATACAAAGAAGATATTTCCTCAAATCCTTCAATAACTCTTGTAAAATCTTTAATTTTTAACTGACCTGCATGAACTCTTGATAATAATCTTTCAAGATCAGGAAGTTTTGATAAATGAGATTCTATCGTTGATTTCAAATCACCATCTGCCAATAATAAATCAACTGTATCTAATCTCATTTCTATATCTGATTTCTGTAAAAGTGGATGAACAACCCAGGTTTTCATTAAACGTTTACCAAATGGTGTAATAGATCTATTAACTAGTTTGAATAATGTACCTTTATCAGAACCGTCAAAAGAATTTGCAAAAATCTCTAGATTTTGTAAAGTTTGACCATCTAGAACCAAATTAGTTGAAGGTTTGATTGTGGTGTAGTGTTCAACATTACCGATAGAAATCAAAGATTTATCTAATTTCAATGAGTTCAAGTACCATAATAAACCACCAAATGAAGAGAACCCACTGTTTTTATTTTCCTCATAAAATTGTTTTAGAACTTTTGGCCAATGAGATAAATCATCCAAATTTTCAGCTTCGAAATATTCACCTCTTGTTAGTTTTTCAAAAGTTGTATCAAAATCATAAAATTCAGAATCAGGTTTAATGACGTTAAAAATTGCATTATTTTGAGAATTAAATTTCAAGATTCTGTTAGCTAATTGACATAAATTATTTTTACCAATGATGATTTCTTTTGGTCTAACTTGAGAAATTAAAGTTTCAAATTTAGAACATTCACTATCATCTTTGAATTCAGTGATGTTGATTAACCCTGTAGAGGTGTCAATAAAAGAAACACCAAATATTTTACCATTAGAATCATTTGGATCCACATCTTCTTTAACAGCAAGACAATAAGTAGCCATATCATCATTCAACATTGATTCTTCAGTTAAAGTACCAGCTGTCAAAACACATTGTAATTCTCTTTGAATAACATCTTTCTTCCCCTTTTTAGGAGCAGCATCTTCTCTTATCTCTTTACCTAAACCAGTTTCAGTTTGATCAACTTTTGCCACTTTATAACCTTTTGAAATGAATGAAGTGGCCCAATAATCAAAAGACATTTCTGGAATACCAGCTAATTGCATGTTAGCTCTACCACCACCGGCAATTTTCAAATCAAATTCATTATGAGCAATCATTGCATCTTTCTCATATAATTCATAAAATTTACCTTTCTTAAAGAACACAATACAATCCCACATTTTTGATTTAATTTCCCAATACTGTTTTTCAAAAGAAGTGAATTTACTCCAAGCACTTTGAGGGATGTATAAAGTTCTTGGATCATATTCTGGATGAGAATCTGGACGTTTTTCAGCATCACAAATATTAACTAACCATTGATAACGTTCTTCATTTTGTTTGGCAAATTTTTGATCCTTAGTGACAGGTTTTGGGGACTGTGATTTGATTGGAGTTGATGCTGCAGTGGACGTCTTGGATTTATATGTTGAATTTGCAGAAAATCTGCTACTCAATGGTGAGCTTCTAATTGGAGTAGAAGCAATGGAATTTTTTGATTTGAGAGCAAGTTTTGGTGTTGATTTGGTAGGCTTTTTAGCAGAAAGTTCAATTAAATCATCTTCATCATCGGAGTTCATTTTATCTTCTTCGAAATCATCAGGAACGACAAAATCGTTATCAATATCATCATCACTTTCTGCAGCGGCAGCATCAGGAATAAATTCATCTTCCGATAAATCATCATCATCCACAACTCTATTACGTTTACGTTTCACCACTGGTTTGAAATTATCGTCATCATCATCATCGTCCTCTGCATCACTCAGTTCTGAATAGTTTGGTCTTTTCTTTGCAGATGATTTTTTAGTAGGACTTGATTGAGGATGTTCATCAATAATTGGTGTGTTATTTTCCTTCAATGGTCTTTTGATTATGGAAGAAACAGGTGTTTTAGAGGCAGACTGTAAAATATCTTCTATCACTTCATCTTCAATAACTGTGACTTCCTTATGATCGGAGGTGGCAAGATCAGGAGCAAAGATATTGCTAGATTTCTTATTGTTGACAATCTTTTCGACAGGGTCTGTATTCTCTTTACCAGCAGATGTAGTTGTATTAGCAGCAGTGGTGTTTGCTGTGCTTGTAGTCGAGTCTTTCAAAGGGGACGAACTCAATGAAGCGTCGTGGTCAGACGAAATCACTGGAGGTTTAGATGATTTTGTAAAGAAGTTCAGCAAAGAACTCTGTTTCTTGCCCGAAGAGCCTGCTGGCTGGGTCTTGAAACCACTCTTGCGTGGTGTAGCAGTTGCTTTAGCCATCTGTTCAGTCTTCCAGTTCTTCAGTACTTCAAAAGGCTGTATTTTGATGATTTAAAATTTCAAATTTTATGAAAGCGCGTTTTATTTCGTGTCGTTTTTTAGTTTTTGAAATTTTGATGAAAATTTCCGGGCTCACAACGCTGCTGCGCAAACCAAAAACCCAAAATTATCAAAAAAAAATTCAAAATTTAGACAAAAGAGACAAAAGAGACAAAGCCTTCGAAGAACAACAAGTTTGATTCACAAACAGTTCAGAAATGTCTGCCAAAACTTACTTGAAGGCAGCGAAACAGGCGCTGGCAGACGACAACCCGGAGTATTGTATCCAGCTGGCACAAGATGCTCTCAATGTGGACCCGCAGAACTACTACGCTTATTTGTTTATTGGGAAGTCCCATCATTTGCTGAAACAGATCGACGAGGCGGTTGCTGCATACAAGAAGGCAATTGAGCTGGATCCAAAACAGATCACTGCGTGGAAAGGCTGGAACATGATTGCGTCCAATTCTAATGATTATGTTGCTTATTTTGAGTTCGCTGGGAACTACGCTGAAGTCTTGATCGAATCAGGGGAAGGATTGACTGCGGTGATGAAAGATATACAGTTATACCTCAAGAAATATCCAGGAGACGAAGTTTACGAAGAGTATCTGAAAGCTCTCTTACCAGACAGCAAGCTGGGGCGTGTTACAGATGGAGTAATAAAATCATATCAAGCAGTTGTGGAGGAATACTTGGACATTGTATTGAAAAGAGAAAACTCAGAAGTTTCCAGCAAGCTATCCAGAGCGAGAATGAAAACTAAAAATGTTGATGAACTGAATCTTATTTCTTGGGAATTTTACAAGAATTCGAAGATTCCTCATTTATACGAAGAGTTAATCAATCTTATCAATGATACAGATGAAAGAAGAAAAATTGAAGATCAGTATCTTAGATACAGAGTTAAAGTATTGAATGCTGCTCCAAATAGCGAGAAGAGTGAAATGTTTCAATCAATCAAAACTATGATTGATGGTATGATTGTTGTCAAACATTCTTCATTAACAGCTTGGACTTTATATTTCGATTGGTCTGATTTCAAAGAGATATCTTCGATTGATCCAAATGTGATCAAAGATTTCATCACATTATTCAAAAATGAACCTTTAGCTCAGATTTTATACTCTTACAGTTTATCAGAATTATCTCGTTTCAAGATAGATGTTGATGAAGAGAAAAAGAAAAAACAAGAACAAGATTTAAGTGATCTAGCTGAAGAAGAAAAAGAAATTCAAAAATTAGAATCAGAACAAGAAGGCAGTGTTTTAAACCAAGAAGCATTGTTTGCAGTCATGGCTGAAGCTTTACAAAACTGTAAAACAAGTATCCTTGCTTATCGTATTGTTATTGAAAGTTATATCCATATTCATAATTATCAATCAGCCTCGAATTTATCACAAAGTGCAATTCAATTATTAGCAAACTCAACAAGATCAACTGGATTTATGTTCAAAAATTCAAAAGAAGATTTATTAGTTGAATATGGTTTAGTTTTAACTTATCATGAAGCCCCAAAAAATTTCAAAAAAGCTTTAGAAGTCTTCGATATTGTTTTAGAAAGTTCCCCATTAAATGTTAAAGCCAGGGTTAGTAAAGGGTTAATTTTAATTGAAAGAGGTGACCTATTAGAAGCCAAAAATCTGTTAGAGGAAGTCGTACAACAGTTCCCAGATAATAACCAAGCTTTGTTAGAATACTCATGGTGTTGTGTCAAAGTTGGTGAATATGATAAAGGTATCGAAGGTTTATTAAAAGCCGTGAAAACTTTAAAAGGTAACTCATTATTTATTTTAGAGCAAAAAGCATCAGTTTATTGGAGATTAGCTAAAAGTTATATGTTAAGAGGCGAAGAAATTACCGAAGCCTATCAATGTTTGGTTGATTCTTTAAAAGCTTTCAAGAATTACGCGCCTTCTTATACAACTTTAGGTGAAATTTATTCTAAGTATTATGAAGATTCAAATAGAGCGACCAAATGTTTTATTAAAGCTTTTGAATTAGATTCAGGTGAAGTTGATGCTGCCTACCATTTAGTTGAACAATTTACCAAAATTGGTAAATGGGATGAAGCTGAAGTTATTTGTCAAAGAGTCATTACATCTGAAAATGGTAAACGTCGATTAGGTAATCAAAGTTGGCCATATAGAGTCCTTGGTTGTTCTGCATTGGAAGATCAAGATGATGCAAAAGCAGTCGAGTGGTTCCAAAACGCTATTCGTTTAGATCCAAATGATGTTGAATCCTGGGTAGGTTTAGGTGAATCTTATCATGCATGTGGTAGATTAGAAGCTGCTTCCAAAGTTTTCAGAAAAGCTTTAGAACTTCAACCTGATCATTGGGTTGCTAAATATTTATTAGGTATTTCTCAAGCAAGTATTTTTGAATTTGATTTAAGTATTCAAATTTTCGAAGAATTGTTGGAAACTAGACCAAATGAAAAATGTATTATTGCTGCTCTGTATGAAACTTATTTGAAATTTTCCACTCATGCATTATCTGGTGGGTTTTTTGGTAAAGCTACAGGTTTAGCATTAAAATCTATTGAATATATTAAATTAGGTGATCATGATTCTTTGAATTTTTGGAAATCTGTCGGAGATGTCATTCAAAACTTTTTAACTATTGAATCTAAATTGGACCAATTCCCAACTGATTTTTTCTATGATTTGTTCAAATCCAAAATTGAAATTGATGAGATTTTGATAAATGATTTAATCTCTTTAGGTAAACTAACTGAATTGGCTTCATTATACTTGGTTTATTCACATAGATGTGCTTTATCGTTGAATAAGATTTCAAGACCTTTGACTTCTTTATGTTGGTATAATTTAGGTGTTGCTCAATTAACAGCATATTTAAAGGTGGAACAAAATTCTTATAGAGACGATGCAATCGAATCGTTCAAAAAATCCATCAAACTTCAATCCAATTATGCATCTCCATGGATTGGCTTAGGTATAGCCTCAAGCACAGTTAATCCAAGAATTGCCCAACATTGTTTTATTAAAGCAAGTGGAATTGATCCTAAAAACACACAAGCTTGGTCAAACTTAGCTTCACTATATTTGAGATATAATGACCCTTCATTAGCCATTGAAACATATAGAAGGGGTCAAAGTCTAGCTCCAACAGAATCAGTGCCATGGTTGGGTCATGCTGTTGCGGCAGCAGCTTCTGATGACAAAGCAACAGCATCTACATTATTTACACACGCTTTCATCTTATCAAATGGTAGATCTCCTTCTGCTCAATTAGCTTATGGTGTTGATGTCTGCTTAAGAAAAATTGGACACGGTGATGATGCAAGAGATCATGAAGCTGTTCAAGAAATTTCTTCAGCTGCTTTTGGTATGGTTCAATATCTCAAACATTTTTCCAATGATACATTTGGTTTATCTATTATTTGTCTGTTATTAGAAAAATTGAATGATTATGAGTTGGGTTTAGAACTTTCTACCAAGTTACTATCAATTTATGAAAAATCTTACGAGGAAACTGAAGATCCTGATGTTTTACTAAATTTTGCCAAACTAAAAGCACAAGCTGCTCGTTTTAAATTGGGGTTGGAACATTTTGAAACTGCCATTGAATATGCTCAAGAAGTCTTAGAATTAACTGAAGATCCTAAATCTATCATATCAGCAAGAGTTGTCATGGGTCTGGCTTATTTTTCATTAGATGATTTTGATAGTGCTTTGGATGAATTTAAAGAATTATTGGCTTTGACTAATGAGGCAAAACGTATTGTTGTTTTAGTTGCACAAGTTTTGTATCTCTATGACACTGAAGAAACTAAACAAGCTGCTCTTGATCAATTATTTTTAAACATTGAAAATGCAGGATCATCTTTATTAATAACTTTAGTTATTGGTGCAATTGCAATTGTTGAGAATATTCAGGACTACCTGGTTATCATTAAAAGTGAACTAGAAGGTTTACCATTACAAGAGTTGATTGACGACAAAATGAATAAAGTTCCTTATTTGTTGTCCAAAATCAACGAAAGACTAGAATTGAATAATAATGAAGTCTGGCAAAGAGCTGCAATTTTTTTCCCAGATAACTTGAAAATATGGAAGAATATTGATAAACAAGTAGCATTGAAAATAGCTTCTCAGTCTAAAATTAGTTGTGTTGAACTAAGTGAAGCTTATCTTGCAAATAATGATATCTCATCGGTTCAAAGATCTATTTTCATTTCTCCATGGCTCGTAAAGGGATACACTGCATTGAATACTTTTTTCTAATAAAAAGTCATAGTACACAATTAGAAAACTAGATAATCACATGTAGTTCTACAATGTTAAATAGTAAATACATTAAGTCATTTATAAGATCATTATAAAGGCATTCCTTGTTGTACAGAGTTTTTGCTAGAACCTTGAGATCTTGACCTAGGAGTTGATTTCACTGTACTAGATTGACTTGATCTTGGTTTTCCTTTATTATAAGTTTTTTGAGAATATTTTCTTCTTTTATTACTTCCATTGCTGGCCTTTTGAGACGCTCTTTTAGCTCCTCTTTTCGGGGATGAAGTCTTATTTGATACACTTTGAGAATATGATTTAAGCTTACCGATGACATCTTGACTCTCTTGTTGCTCTTTTGGATCTAAAACATATGCAGGGGTTCCTGGGGGTGCCATATTAGCACTTCTTCCAAAAAATGGGGACTTAGTTGATGAAGTATAAGAATTGGAAGAGTTAGATTTTATTTGTTTTGAAGACACAGATCTCTTTGCATTAAGCTCTTTCAACTTCTTCTCAAAAAACTTGAAAAACTCAACTTGATCAGGCTGTAGACCTTCAACTTTGGCGAATTCAGCCGAAGTTTGAGGAAGGACTTTTAACATTTCCTTCAAAACAGAGTCGGTTGCAACTCGTGAGCTTTTCTGAAAATTCAAAACACCCATGATCTGATGTCTAATATCAGACAAAGACCTAAAAGCAGCTTCAAATGCCTCCATATCTTCATGAACAGTATATCCGATCTCAATTGGTTTTATATTAGAATTTGATCTTCTCATTTCCTCTTTGGCTGTGGTAATTGCAGCCGGATGTCTATATTGATTCAGATTTTCAAAGTTTATTGGTGCTCTATTATTATTGGTGTTATAATCATTATTAGCAGATGATGGTCTTGAACCCTTATTTGAGTTTGAGAAAGACATGACAATAGTTTTTTGATCACTCAGTAATTTTTTGGCATTAGGACCAATTTTAATATAACTTGCTGCAAAACCTGCTGCATTCATTATCGAATATTCTTCTAAAATTTTTTCCGAGATCAAATGAAAAGCAACTCTTTCAATATCACCTTTCTCCAAAGTTTTCCCTGCACCATGAAATTCAAGACTATCATGTCCATTATTAACAATTTTGTTTGATTTGGAGCCCTTGAATATATCTTGACAATAAATCAAAGTAACTTTCTGATCTTGAATAGATTTGACTAATTTAGTAAAATCTTTAGAAAAAGCTGTAACATCTCTTTGATATGAAGAAGCACTTCCACTTTTCAAACAATTATCACACTGTCTATGACAGTCCTTTGAATCAAATTCTTCATTGAAATACTGTAAGACTTGACGACGACGACAGTCTGTTTGATTTTCACAATATTGAATAACTTCCCTTAATTTGATCAAATGTTTTTCTTTACTTGCTTTATCCAATTCTCTATCTCTTGAAATCATAGTTTGTAAACTTCTAGCATCTCTAAACGTATAATACATGGTACAATGTGAATGTTTACCATCTCTTCCAGCTCTCCCAGTCTCTTGATAATAACCTTCAAGAGTTCTTGGTAAGTACAAATGAATGACAAACCTAACATCAGGTTTATCAATACCCATACCAAATGCAATCGTAGCACATATGACTTTAATAGTACCATCTTGCCATTTCTTTTGAACATTTAATCTATCATCAGGAGTCATACCAGCATGATAAAAAGCACAAACAATACCATAAGCGGTTAATCTTTCAGTCGTTTGTTCGCATGAGTTTTTTGAATGACAATAAATGATACCAGTCTGATTTTTATACTTGGTTAAAATTGAATTCTTTATATGTTCTAAATGATCTTTAGTCTTTGGAAGAATCTCATAAAATAAATTTGTTCTATTGAAACTTTGTTTCAAGGACACAGCATCTTTCAAACTTAAATTGTGAATGATATCCATTTTAACATGATTATTTGCAGTGGCTGTTAATGCCATAATTGGAATTGAAGGATAGTTCTTTTTAAAATAAGTAAGATGCTTATAATCAGGACGGAAATCATGGCCCCAACTACTAACACAATGTGCTTCATCAACAACAATTCTTGCCAATTTCCCTTGTCTGAAAAGTCGATCAATTGCATTCTTGGCTTGATTAGAGGCACTTATCATTTCTGGAGATAAATAAACTAAATCTAAAAGACCATCAATGAATAAATTAAAAGTATTCTTTCTTTCTTCTGGAGAACCTTTTGAATTAATCATACCAGCTTTTATATTTTTATTCCATAAATGTTCCACTTGATCTTGCATCAAAGAAATCAATGGTGAAACAACAATGGTTGTACCCTTAGTGGTACCTGATTTCACCACAGCAGGTAGTTGATAACATAATGATTTACCACCACCAGTTGGCATTAAAACAAAGACATCTTTACCAGCTAAAGTTGAATTGATAGCTTCTAATTGATTCTGCCTGAAAGAGTCTAATTTGAAAATTTCCTTTAATTTAACATACACTTCAGAAGTCCAAGGATAAATGGTTTCAAGTTTGGATTTATCTGAATTATTATTATTATTATTGTTGCTGTTTCCATTAGCGGTAATCTCATCATCTTCAATTTCAATAGGTTCACCTTGGGAACTAAAATCATTGAACAACTCTTCGGAATAAACATCTTTAGCTGGAACCAAAGATTCAGGAAGTTCATTCAGATCATCTCTATCATCAACAATCTCACAAAATTCACCTGGTCTTTGTGTCATATTTTCACGTTCTTCATCAAAACCCTCATTAACAAATTCATCTTCATCATCAGAAATTTGAAATATTTGTTCATCCATTTCTAAATCATTAGGAGCAAATAAATTTGAGCGTAATGAAGGTACACCCATTGTTCCTTCGATAATATCGTCATCTTCATCAAAATTATCATTCAGCAGTCGACCATGAGGAGGAAGGGTATCATCATCAACAACCTCAAGATCTTCATCATCAGAATCTTTTAAAGCATTAATTTCCGCTCTACTAACTTCTTGAATTTCATCATTTTCTTCATTTTCAGAATCTGAACCTTGAATAGAAGCATTATCACCTTCATCATCTGACTCAACATAAGATTGATCAGCTTCAACATCTTGATTGTAATCAATATCACCTTCAACAAAATCTATATCACTTCTATGAGGAGAGCTTTGAATCTGACTTGTCAGCAGATTATCATCTAAATCTTCCTCTTCAACTTCTTCAACATTAGTTCTTGTTGTGTTACTTTGGAAAACATCTGTGAAATGTGTTGATTCCGGTGTATGAGATCTTAGTGATCTTTGAATTTGAATACCATCTCCATCATCAACTTCCTGTTCCTTGTTGTAATCCAGGGTTGGTACAGTATTCATTGAGTCAACATAAATCAGATCATTGCTATTAGGCAAACTGTCAACTACCATGTTAGCCATAGCTTTGGGTTGGTGCTCAACATGATGTGGTTTTTCAACATTAACATTTTGAGGAGCCAAAGGTATTCTTGTATTGTTATTCAAAGCAACAGAGTGATCACTTATAGCCTTTGAGCTGGATTTGATTTTTGAAAGTTTTAACTTTTGTTCATTCTGATCTTTCTCAATCTGTATTAATTTTGCACTTAACTCATTTCTTCTTCTTTTCTTCTCATCTTCTGATAAAGCAGTTGATTCATTGATCTCCACTCTTTCACTAAGAAGCTGTATTCTTTTTTCACACAATGTAATATAAAGCTGTTGAGACCGAACAAGTTTCAAAATATCTGAAGTTTGAAGATGATCACTGTCATTTGAGATTGTAGTGGATGTTGTAGTTGTTAGATTTGAAGTTGAAGTGTTTGTTGTTGTATCAAGGGTTCTATTTGGATTGAAAATATGGTTCTTAGAAGTTATATTTCCATTGAAACTGTTTACTTTCCTTAGTTCATGCTCTTGTAATTCTTTATGGAAATCGTCATCATCCATATCAACATCACTCAAGTCATCAGATTGATTTCCCCTAGTTCTAAAATTAACAACAGGGCTCCGTACTGAGGTAAAATCGGATCGCACCAACGCTGGAGATCTGTCAACTGGCGTAGATTTTGATTTGGTAGCAAGAACAGGAGTGGGTATAATAACTCCATCATCATCTTCAGTTAAATCAATTATAGCAGGTTCATTGCTGATTTGATTCAATCTGGTATTTTGCGCCTTTGTGTTTGTGTTGTCTCTTCTTGCAACTCTAAGAGTGGATGTTCTTCTTGTGATAGGTTCTAAATTGTTCAGCAATGGGTTCATTAATTGTGATGGCGTTGAATCTGTTGGTGTTGTATTTTGAATGTTGTTGATGTTATTTGGTGTATCAGTGTTACCATTAGTGTAAGATGTTGTAACCGGGACAGAAATATTCAATAGTTTTGTAAGCTCAGCGTACGTGGGTATTGTTGCGTTGGACTCCCGTAGCCACCTCTTCTGCTCTTTAAAATTCGTCCTCATCTATAATATGGGTGGCGGCGGCTCTTTAGAAATCAGTTGATCGTCTCCCTAAAACCAAGTTTTCAGGACCACAGCTAGTATAATAACAAGCGACACCAAATAGAGTGACAAAAGACGCGCTTTTCCTAGCAACAAAAAGCTCCAATTCCGTTGTTTTGATATTTGTTTATTTTACTTTCAAAAAAAATTATTTGATTTGTTTACATCAAGAAAATCGGTAGAGACACGTTCTACATACATCAAATATTTCAAAAGTTCATTAATCATTAAATTTATCATACAATCTATATAAATAAACACGTTCAAAGTTCACATATTCTCTTCTAAAAACTGTCTATTGGCAACAAAGCTAAAATTTCTGAAAATTTCGTCATCAAAATCGATTTTTCTTTCAATTTCTTGTTCTTTAGCTAGAATTTCCTCAATATAAGTATGATCAAAATTCTCAGCTTTCTCCAAATCATTTAATTCAGGTTGAATTGGTGGTGTTGAGTCTCTTAGATTTTCCCAGTCAACTTTTCTGAAGAATCTATGGTTTTTAAAACTTTCAAAATCTTGATCGATATTAAATCTTTTATTTGGATTTCTTTCCAATAATTTTTTAATCATATCTTTAGCATAAGAACTAAGATTTGATGGTAAGGGAACTTGTTTAGTTGACATGATTTTCTTGAAAATTTTGTGTCTGTCACTACCACGGAATGGAGCTTCACCAACTAACATATCATACATCATCACACCAAACGACCACCAATCAGCAGGATAAGAATATTCATCACCTTTCAAGACTTCTGGCGCTGTGAATTGTGGAGTTCCAAGAATAGAGTTACATTTTTCTTCCAATGAAGATAATCCAAAATCTGTTAAGATAACATGACCTTCAGAATTAAGTAAAACATTTTCTGGTTTTAAATCTCTATAAACAACACCAACTTTGTGTAAATGTTGTAAAGCTTGAGATATTTCAGCCATATAGAAAGCAGTATCATCTTCATTGAAACGTTGCTTTTGATTTAAATGGTAGAAAATCTCACCACCAGAAACGTATTCCAAGATGAAATTAATGTTCTCATAATCATGGAATATGTAAAATAATTTAACAATTGCTGGATGTTGAATACTTGATAAAATTTCTCTTTCATTTATTTGATTTTTAGTCATTGTTTCACTAACAGAGATTTTAGCCTTTTTGATGGTTTTCTTAGCGTACAATTTACTAGTGTAGACATCTTTCACCAAGTAAACTTTTCCATAAGCACCAATTCCTAAAACCGATATTTCTTTAAAATCACCAACTGTTCTTTTAGATAAATCTTGAGAATAATCGTTTCTTAGTGCAACATCAGTAGAGTCTTTAGCAGAACCAGTGATTGAAATTTTGGACCTGATTGAGTTTCTTCTCGATAATTGAGAAGAGCGTCTTCTCACGTGGGCTATTGAAGTTGAAGGAGGTAAACTTAAATGTTGGATACCGATAATATCCTCGTGTTCAAATTCATCTGATCCCGCAGACTCTGAGCTGGAGGAAATGATTGCAGTGGTGAAAGAAGAGTTATTCTCGTTCAACGAGTAAAGCTGGTTGTTCAAAGATAGTTTGATTTGCATTGTTTTAGCTGTATAGTAGTGATATTTGCTTGAGTTTTGAAACTGATTGTTGGAGTAAGGAGAGGAAAAAAATTCAAGTCATGAGCAGCTATTTAAATAGTCTCAGTTTCTCAGGCAATCAGACAATGAGAAGTTTCAACTTGACACAATTTGTCTTTAAACTTCTCAAAATTCTGAAATATTTTTTCACTTTTCTGTTGATGAGATAGAATCTGTTGCTGCCAGTACTTCCCAATGCAGCAGCTGTCTGTCAACAAACGCAGAAAAACTCTAAATTTCTATAGAAATCACCCGAATAAAGCAGTTCTGGCAGGAATTGTTTAATTCCCAAAATTTTTCAGTTTCCCAAAACGGAAATGCATCGCAAATCTCACGAAATTTTCAACACGAAAATTGGAAATCTTTGAAAAATTCCCAAGAAAAAGCTGTAAAAGTTCACTGTCAATTTGAATTTGACTAAGAAAAAAAAAAATAATTCCTGAAGCTGGGAAACATTGAAATTTACAGTTGAGCTGAATTTATTGAAGTTTTACATTAAATAAATTTATTTCAACTTTCCATCCAGTTTCAGTTTTTCCCATTCTTTTCTGCAGAACACCAGTTCTGCTCTGATAGTCATTCGTCTGACTAGTCCACACTTTTTTCCACGTCAAAACAAAACACTAAGGGTCCTATACATATCTCACTATTTTTGACCAACTGTTGTTTCGGCTTTCTCCCACCATCTCTCAGCAATATCGTCAAACACACATCACAGCAATATACTCAACCAGCAGTTACACACTGAACGACCATAATTTGGATTGACATATTTTATTATCTACGGCGAACACAGTGATATTTTTGATTTATGCCCCATAAAGATCTCCTCCAGTCTTATTTACAATGGCACCGATAATACCTCCAACGAAGACTTTGGATATAGTCACCAGAACGTTGTTGCAAAGAGATCCAACTAAACTAGGTTATGCATCTGCTACAGCAGCGACAAGTTCTGGTGTGGCTAAACATCAATTGAACGTATTAAGATATGTCTCAATTTCTGCATCTGCTTCATCATTATTCAGTGGAATACTGTTTGTTTATTTTATGATGGCTATACATCCTTCCAAAATACGGCTAAGACATCAACTGATTTCATTTGTGGTTATCTTTGATTTCTTAAAAGCTCTTTCAATCATTATTTTCCCGATTTTAACTTTGATTCATGATACTGAAAAAATTGATAATAAAGTTATACAATTTCTGGGATTTTTCACTGCTTTCTCTATAGAAGGTTCTGATTTTGCGAACTTCACATTTGCTATCAATCTTTTCTTAATTGTGTTTTCACCAAAAAGATCAAGTGGATTATATTTCATGAGATACTATATTTATGCACTATCAATCATAATTCCAGCCATTTTAGCTAGTTTGGCATTTATCAATAACGTTGGATACACTTCATTTGATGTGTGGTGTTATCTACCACAAAACCCTAAATGGTATAGATTAGTTTTATCTTGGGGACCAAGATATGCTTTGATGCTATTAATTATAATAATTTATGTCTCCATTTATGTCAATCTATCAAGACAGATTAGATCGATTAAACAACAGCAAGCTCAAATGCATCAATTGATAGCAGATGCCCATCTTCAACCATTATCTGTTTCAGACTCACCAATCAAAAGAAAATGTCGCTTATTTTTCAAAAAAGATATCAACGTTTCTTGTTCATCAACAACTTCATCTGGCTCGAAAAATCAAGCTGATGGACAATATTCGGCCAATGAGGTTGCTAATCTACAACAAATGAATCTTTTGAATAACATAAATTTGAAGAATTCAAATGCAATGAAATCTAAATATAAACTAATGTCTAAACAAACAAAAGTTATCTTCCTTTATCCTATCTCATATTTCATTTTATGGATATTCCCATTGGTCCAAAATTCATTAGTTTTAGAAGAAGTCCCAAGTTATCCAATCTGGTGTATTGTTGCATTCATGCAATCTTTAAATTGTACAGTTGATTTTTTGGTATTTTTAATAAGAGAAAAACCTTGGACATTAACTTATGAAAAATTATCTTCAAACGAAATGAAAGTTTCTAAATGGAGATATTATCTTAGATGGTTACCATTATACCATCTACCAGATGGGTTGAAACCAGAGTCCAGTGCAAACACTGATTTACACAATATAAATCAAACTTCTCATTCAAGTCAAGAACATTCAAGTAATAATAACCTAACTTCTGGTGGTAGTACAACAAGAAACAACTCACAAGTTTCCACCACTGCAAATCAAGTCGATTTTAAAGCATTACAAAAAAATTTAGAATTAGGGTTTGTTCCATATAATCAAACAAGTTTTAATACTCATGGTTTTACCACAAATAGAAATTTCAAAAATTCTTCAGATATTTTAACTGAAGGAGACGAAGATGATGAAGATGATGGTATAGATTTCATTGATTTTTTAAATGAAGGACCACCAGACAAATAATAGACCTTTTTCTTTTCATTATTTACTTTTATCCTTTTATTAATGACAACTTTTTTATGATTCTTCTGATTTCATTGAATATTTCTTTTTAATGAAATCCTCGTTTTTAATTATATTATGGTTTTTTTCAATGTTAACGTTTTTTAGTTACGATTGTTACAATTTTCATTTTTTTTTTTTTTCATTTTATATTCATCAAACACAAAAGATATTCTTTCAGGAAAAGAATCATCAATATTTTTTTCTCTCATATATTCCAATATTATTTATGTTTACTTTCATTTAAGGAAAAAATTGTTTGTATTTCAGCTTGACTATTTTTGTTGCTGTAGTTGTAAATGCTTAATTAGTTTATTATAATCATAAAACATCATCTCTAATTCTTTAACACTTAAATCTTTGAATTCTTTGTTGGCAAATTTCTTGAGATCAATATCAGAAATCAATGTGTCATTAATTGAAACTGAAGGCGATAATGCAGAATCAACATCATCAGATATTGCAGATAGACCAGTGGAAACAGGGGTATTTGATTTCCATTTAATGACTTCGACTAACTTATTAATTGGGTTATAATTATCATTGATATTTAAGATCTCATCATTGGCACTTTTACCAAATTTTAAAACTGATTTGAATGAAGAATCTAATGCGGATGTTAATAAATTTAAACTTGTTATACTTTCATGTTCTGGATTCATAGTTAATGAAATCGATGGTGTTCTTGTCATCATTGATGGATCAGTAATTCCGTATTTTGTGAGATCTAAAGTTTGAATAAACATCAATGAAGCTTCAAAATTTGTAAGACAGTATAATTGTTCTTCAATTAAGAATTTCGCTATCCTGAATCTTTTAATGAAGATAAAATTTAAATAAAGGTCAAGATCATCTTTATTTATCAAGATGAAATATATTAGTAAAGGTAAAAAATCATCAGCGTTAGCTGTATTTTGTAGGTATTTATTTATTGAAGAATGAATTAGCAAAAGTTTATCAAGTTTTAATTTTGGTGATTTCGTGTCATTGAATTGTTTCAGAATATTGGATAGCGTAGTTAAGTCTGGATTATTTAAATCAATATCTTTAGACACGTCCAACAACTCGTAATAGTTCAAGTCTTTAATACCCTGTATGATTTTTATCTTATCTTTAATGAATTCATTCTCATTCAAGTCATCTGGGAACTTGTTGAATAATTTATGGAACAGAGCATCACAAACATAATCTTCACATAATTGTAGATACTTATCTATCTGGTCATTCTGCCTCTGCTCTTGCAATTTCTTCTCCTGTGCTTCTTCTTTAGTCAACAGTTCAAACTTCTGTGAGTTCAAAACGACTGATCCTCTAACGTAAACTTCACATTTCAAAGCAAACTTCTTATAGAAATTCTGAAACATAGACGACAGTTCATCAGCAGTTATTGGTTTGCTCAATTTGGGTTGCCTCAATTCTTTTAAAAACTTGTCAATCACCACTATCAGTTCTTGCGGTAGCACAATCAAGTCATTATTTCTATCTTTATCTTTCTCTTCAATCACTTCTTCTTCAACATCACCATCACTTTCCACACCACCACTCAATGGATCCACCTGTGTCGACTCAACAACCGGCGAGCTTTTCAGACTTGGTTTATGGAATTGCATCTTTTGCCCTACCAATCGTGTATGTACTCTAAAAATATTTTTTGATGGTACATATAAAGTAGAAAATTCATGAATGTTCTGGAAACCTTTATAAACTTCGATACAAAACAACTACGAAACCCACATTTGTCGTTTAATTATAACCACAACTCACACAATGGAAACATGATGATGAGCAGCACAAGCAGGAAAAGAACATATTCACCATCAATCGACGACATTCGTCAATATAACCTTAAAAAACAACATCTTTTGGATGATTTATCACATTTATCACTAAATAATGACTCTCAAGAAAGTTTACTATCTGACAAAGACGATGATATTGACATTGACGCAGATAAAAATGTCGAGAGAATAGACAACATTGAAGAATATTTGTTGGCTAATCAAAGTGACGAGGATATAATTGAAAAATCAGGACATTTGATTGATTTAGATGATATGAATAAATTAATCATACCTAAAAATGTGATCAATGAGAAAAATTTACTGAAATTTAATAAGAACGATGAGTTGTTTAGTCTGGATAGACTTCGTTCACAGAACCTATTGAGAGAAAAATTGGGGAAATTAGTACCTAAAGATATAACTAATAAAGATATACTCATGGATTTTTTAAAATTGAAATATCAAAGTTTATTGAAAGATTATAAACCTGATGAGATGTTATTCAAGAAATGGTCAGACTGGTATTTCAACGAGCATAAATTTAATGAAATTGAGAATCAATTTAAGCAAAATACAAATAACAATAATAATAATGATAATAGAATTGAATATTTACCTGATGATTATTCAGGAAGAATTGATTTAAGTAATGATAATGATGTAATGATAGATGATAATTTAGGAGCGGTGGAAGAAGTTGCAGACGTAGATGATGATGATGATGATGATAAGATGGATATAGATTAGAAACTCTTTCTAAAAGCATAATATAGAAATATGATAGACTTTCATACTTTTTTAATACAAAAATAACTACATTGTAATAATGGATTAGACGTTAGCATCAAAATAAATAGTAGTAATACACAGTGTTCTTGTTCTTTAAAAAAAATTTAGCAAATCTCTTTCTCTTTTTTTTGTTTTATGGTTTTTGCTTCTTTGAGGTGTTTAATCTTCAATGGCAATCTTCAATTTATTTTCCAAAACTTTAGCAAGAATATCCGTTGAAACAATTTCTTCTCCATCTTTAATGAAAATTTTGAAATCTTTGAGTTGATCTTCATCATCATAAATTCTTTTAATTATCTTATTTTTCAAATCATCAATCGATATATCATTAGGGATTAGCAAAGCGAAAATATCATCTTTATAATAAAATTTCAATTTATGCTGCTGCTGTTGTTGTTGTTGTTGTTGTTGTGTTGATGCTGTTGCTGTTGTTGACGGCTGCTGCTGCTGTTGGGCAAGTTGTGCTTGAATAGTATGTGCGTTTAAAGTTTTAGTTGATTCATCTTTAACAAGAGTTTTATTTTCGTCTTCTAAAGTTAATTGAGACAATTGTTGAGACACGTCTTTAGAATGTTGTTTTCTTGTTTTTGGTAAAATAGTGGAAGTTGTGTTGGAATCAACTAAATGATCCATATCATTTTTGAATTCAAATAAATTTAAGACAAAATTTGAATGAGAGATGTAGTCAGGTAATTGAATTAATTCTTGAACATATTCATTTAAATCCCCAACTCTTTTCAAAGTGATTGCATCGGTGACATAAGTTAAAGGACCTGGAATGAAAGGTAATATACGTTTCCCTGCGGAATTTTTACCAGCTTCACTTGGGAAATTTTCCAATAATTTAATTTGGAAATCATAAAAATCTTCATAATAACGACCTAAAGATCTGAGTTCACCATTTGAGAATTCAACGTTTAAATGGAACCAATATCTACCAGAATCCGAATTTTTACTTTTTTCAATATAAAATTTATCAACACCAACTTTTTTAATGAAAGGTCTTGTTGAATCAATTGAGATATCACTTGAAGTGAATTGACGTGATAGCGAGGAATGGTTTGAAGATTTTCTTTGAGTAGTGTTTGAATAACTATTATGACTGGTATAACTATCATGATGACTATGATTATGGTTATGATTATGATTATATGAATTTGTTCTTGATCCAGATGGAACAGATTCTTCAACGCTACCCAAAGGAATTGAGTTGGCTTTATATCTTGCATTTTTTGATTTCCATTCTTCCACAGTTGGTAATGAAGAATTATTAATATCATCAACAATATTATTTGTAGATTGTTCTCCATTAACAATATTTATCACTGAAACATAACTGACTGGGACTAAACCAGGACCACCTAATCTATCTATTGGTTTAACAATAAACCATTCATAATTATGATGAGCACAAAGGATGATGTTTTCACCAACTGTGACATCTAATTCATCAGGTCTTTCAGCTTTAAATTCATACAACACGATTGCGTACAAAGTGTTTGCATTTGGATTAGAGTTTGAAGATCTTGTTGTTGTTTTGGAAACAGAACGAATATTTGACGAAGATTCCATTGATAATTTTTTAAAAGAATCATGAGAATATTTTGTATTATTTGAGAATCTATCATTATTATTTTTAATTGGAGTTGAATTTGAAGAGCTTGGATTTGAAGGTTGAGTTTTACCCAACACTTCAAAATAAGGCACTGGAACCATACCTCTTAAATTTTTAGATGGGTTACAAGCTTCATACCATTCTGGATCATTTTCATTTCCCATAACGTGGAAAAAATCACCTTTTGAGAATTGTAATTCACCGGGACCTTGTGGTGTGTAGTCGTATAAAGCTCTAATAACTTTTTTAGGTGATTGTAAGATAGTGCTTGTACTGATGTTGAATTCATTAGATGGTCCTTGGTGATGTTGATGGTGATTATTGGAAGGGAAGCTGGAAGAAGGTTTTGAAATTGGAGATGAGATTGAAGTTGAGTGAGATGGTGAAGAGGATGTTCTCTCTCTGAGAGTTTTCTTGAGACCCTGTTAACAAGTTAGTTCATAAGCTCATCAGGTAACAGATTAAATATATAAGTAAAAAAAAAAACAGTAGTGCGCGTTAAGCCTCAGAAAACAAGTTGTGAGGAAAGCAAGCAGTAAAGAGCTGTTGCAGAGAAGATACTGACCTTGATCATATTGCAAAAGCGCTGTGGTTGTGGTGTTTGATGTAGATGGTTAGCGCTGAGATGCTGATTGTTGTTGTTGTTGTTGTTGAAGAGTGAAATTATTTTAAATTTATTAGTGAAACAAAACAAAAAAATTATGAGAGCCAGGCAGGGACGAAGTGGTTAACTTTCACTAGATTAGGTAGGAATTAGCTGAAGATTAGGTGGAGAAGTGGTAGAATGAAGCTGAGAGAGAGCTTAGAAGGGGGCTAGAAGATCCACTGATGGATGTTACAGCCTGTTAATTAGAACTCAGTAATGAACGGTTGGTTAGTTGTACATAGTGTGGTTATATAGAACTTAGGAAGTTAGGCAGGCAGGCAGGCAGACAGGCAGAGAAGATTAGAATTTTTAGAAGGAAGGTTTAAAATAGTAAATAAATTGCTGTGCTCGTGACCAAGATTACGCTTGAATGCCAAAATATGTACTACAGCCGCGTAAATTGCATCACACAACATATAAAATTAGCTACTGCTTACTGGAAAGGTAACACTAGAAGATAAAAATGAGAATAAAAAGGTATCAAAATAGTTATATATAGCTGTAGCTATATCATCAAGAGTGCAGCAAGAACTTAACACTGAAAAACATAGCAGTTCTGATGAAGTAATTGGAGTGCAAGTTGTTCAAAATACAAAACTCAAAGATTTTGTAAATACCAAAAATTGCAGTCTCTTGAAGATAGTCTTTACTGAAATATGAGTGTGCAGTGATTGCAAATGGTAAAGATTGTACTGAGGAGGCAGCTTGTTTCACCAGCAAAGGCTTATCGGTGATGATCCCGTGAACTTTAAGATTCAATGATTTATAAATGTCTCTTACTGAATTAACGGTCCATAGGTACAATTCAATGTTCTTGTCAAGCAACAATTGTCTGAAATTGGAATTGAATGAATTGTCCCAAGTTGACACGTAGAGTAATGAGATTGCATGTAATTTAGATGCAGTGTCATACCCAGTTAATGACTCTGAATAATCAATACAAGCTTTAGCAATGACAGGAGTAACTGTAATGAGAATGATTTCAAAATTTCTGATCAAGCCAGTTGATACAGCGTATTTGTAAGCATCAAGGGACCATAACCCAAATATAATATGGTTATACCAATAATCATAGTCGTTTTTAACTTGAAGTAAAGTTCTAACTATTTTACCCAAGATCATTTTACTGTTTACTGGCTTGATATCCAACATCAATTTGACATTTTTCTGAACCGACCAATTCAACAATTCTTCAAAAGTGATTATTTGTGCAGATGGATCCATTTTGTTTGTCAATTGACGTAGTTCACTCAATGTGGAATCCGCAATCACCAGATTCTTATTGTATAGTCTCCCAGTAGTTGGATCCTAATTAAAAAATTAAAAAAAAATATTGTTAGTTATAACAGAATCCTTGTTAAACAATATGACAGCAATTAAATTAAACTAGTCGATGTGCACAGCTTGCCACTTGTAATGGATCACATACATGGTTGATAACAACGACACCGTCAAATGTCAATTGTAAATCGGTTTCAATCGCATCGACACCAGCATCAACAGCTGCTTGGAATGCTTTGAACGAGTTTTCCGGATGTGTCTTGTCAGGGAAGCTGGGGGATGGATGTTAGTTTCTGATCTGCTGAGTCGTTTGTTGTTGAGTTGTCGTACCCTCTGTGTCCAATAATCAAAGTCATTGCTGTTCTTTTGGTCGACTAGTAGAGTGAATTATATTAAAGTGGAATTAAAATTAACTAATTAAATATATGGCACATTTCGTTCCTTAAATACTTTACTTTTAAACTTTGAGTCTTCAAATTAAACTACAATTAGTTAAAACTTAAAAGCCAACTAAAAGCACCACATGAGTTGGTCCACTACTGTAGTACTTTAACTAAGAACTATTGTACTACTAAACTGACTAGCTAGCTACATAACTAACAGCTTCACTTCACTTCACTTCACTTCGCTAATTATCTCTCTTTCTGCCTGTGTGTCACTAACAGTAAAAAGAAATCAGACTGAAAAATTTCACTATCGATGGACACACAACTTTTAATTTAATTATCCTCTTTTAGAATAAAGACTGATTGAAGACACCAAGACAGAATGATAGCTCCAAGGTTCTCAGATGTTGTGCTAGACAACAGAGCAATCAGTGGGATTTCTGGGTATGCAAACTCATTATTTTCTTTTCACCACAGCTACTCAATTAATTGAGCCATTAATGTGACTAACAACCTCTTATAAAAGCTCAATATCAATCAGTTTTTGGTTCATCGTGTTCATGCCACAAATCTATGAAAACTATGCCCGTCAAAGCTCTGAAGGTTTGTCTCTACTGTTCGTTGTTCTTTGGTTAGCTGGTGATGTCTTCAACGTTCTTGGTGCTGTTTTACAACATGTCCTACCAACAATGATCATCCTAGCTTTATACTACACTGCTGCAGATTTGGTTCTATTAGCTCAAATCTTCTTATACGGAGATGGCTCTAAACCTGTTCATGTTGATCCTGTTCACTTGTCACCTGCAAACCCATTATCTGATAACATCTTGGATGAAGTCATTGAAGATGTTCTTGGTGAACATACTCCTCTATTAACAAACAACAATCAAAACACCACCACCACTACAAACTCTACGTCTAATCAACAATATTGCACTTACAAAAAAACCACTAAAAGATCAATCATTGAAGGCTCATTAATTGGACTAGTGATTCTATCAGGTGTAATTGGTTGGTACGTTTCTTATGACCCAGACGCGAAAAAGGAACCAGATCTAACTTTCGACCCATTGGCTCAATCCTTTGGTTGGTTAAGTGCTGTTCTTTACCTTGGATCAAGAATGCCTCAAATCCTATTAAACTACCAGCGTAAATCTTGTGAAGGTATTTCATTCTTATTCTTTTTATG
Source organism: Starmera caribaea (assembly GCA_030565045.1). Lineage (NCBI taxonomy): Eukaryota > Fungi > Ascomycota > Saccharomycetes > Phaffomycetales > Phaffomycetaceae > Starmera > Starmera caribaea. The sequence goes on from JAJMAV010000037.1 coordinate 31,084, forward strand.
TGCATGTTTAGGGAATTTGACTTATGTGATATCAATATTGGCCATTTCCATTGACCCACACTTCTTATTGGTGCAATCCTCATGGTTGGCTGGGTCTATTGGAACTTTAGGTTTGGATTTTGTTATTTTCATTCAATTCTTTTTATATAATAAAGAAAATGATGAGGATTCTTGCAGTGTTTCTGAAGAATCTTCTAGTTGTTGATTTTCCATTTCTTCTACTTTCTATTTATTCATTTAAAAGGGGGCACAAACAAAATACACATACAAAACTGTACTATTTAATCACCACATCTTCTACTCACTAATTTTGCTATATATATTGTAGCCTTCTCATAGTTATGCAAGAAAATTGAAAAAATAACAGACGCGTATTAAATTTCGATTTCAAAACAACAAACAAACAAACCAAACAAACCCCCCACTAAAAACAATGTCTTCTAGACCAGAACTCAAGTTCCCAGATGCTTCAGAAGAGCGTGGCTTCTACAGAACTTATAATCAGCTACCACCTCAAGAAAACACAATCAGAATCGTTGATAAGAACGATTATTTCACCGCGTTAGGTTCTGATGCTAAATTTATTGCTGAAAATGTTTATCACACAAATTCTGTGCTTAAAGAATCCCAAGGAACTCAATACTTAACTATGTCTCACTCAGTGACATCAAACTTATTAAAGCTAGCATTATTTGAGAAAAATTTGAAAGTCGAAATTTATGATAAGAATTGGAAATTGATTAATTTTGCATCTCCTGGTAATATAGAAGGAGTTGAACATTTACTCAACTTATCCGATATCAACACTTCATTAGTGGTGCTTGCATTGAAAGTCTTGAACAAACCAGAAGGGAAAACAGTTGCTGCTTGTTTCATTGATACTTTGAATAAAATTTTCTATGTGTCTGAATTCATTGATAATGAACTATACTCCAATTTAGAAAGTTTATTGATTCAAATTGACGCAAAAGAATGTCTTTTTGCTACCCCTGCTAATGAAAATGATCAAGATTTTTTGAAATTAATTGGTGTGGTTGATCGTTGTGATGTTTCAATAACAAAATTGAAAAATTCAGAATTTAGTTCAAAAGATATTGAACAAGATTTGAATAGATTGTTGGAAAATGAATTAGCTTTAACCACAGGTGACTTATCTACAAGTAATGATGGACTCGGATGTGCCAATGCATTGATCAATTATCTTGGTTTATTAACTGAAGAAACTAATTATGGGAAATTTCATATTCATTCACATTCACTAAATCAATACATGAAACTTGATTCTTCTGCAGTGAAAGCTTTAAATTTATTACCAGCATCACGTACTTTGAATGGTGCGAAAAACTCAAATTTATTTGATTTATTAAATCATTGTAAAAGTTCTGGTGGTACAAGATTATTAAATCAATGGTTAAAACAACCATTGATTGATAAAAATTTAATTGAAGAAAGACAAAAACTGGTTGAGTTGATGGTGGATGATTTACAATTACGTGCAAGTTTACAAGATTCGTTCTTAAATTCAATACCTGATTTGAAAAAATTAAGTAAAAAATTGAATAAAAATACAAATAGTTTGGATGATATTATTAGAATTTATCAATTTTTAGTTAAAATCCCAATTGTCATTGAATTATTAGAAAATAGATTGACGGAATTATCAGAAAATACGGTTTTATCAGAATTGATTTCAAATCATTGGTTAACTCCAATTAAATCAAGTTATGAATCTTTGTTGAAATTACAAGAATTGGTAGAAACAACAGTTGACCTGGAACATATGGATCATCATCAATACATCATCAAAGCCGAATATGATCCACTATTACAAGAATATAAACAACAATTAGATGAAATAGAATTATCAATCCGTGAAATTCATCAGTCAATTGCAACAGATTTAAATTTAGATCCAGAGAAAAAATTGAAATTAGAACTTCATCATGTTCATGGTTGGTGTTTACGTTTAACAAGAACCGAGGAACGTGCCATTAGAGGTAACTCGCAATTCATTGAATTACAAACCGTTAAAGCTGGTGTTTTTTTCACAACTTCAAAATTACAAAAACTGTCTTCAAAGACTCTTGAATTACAATCAAATTATAATAAACAACAATCTGCAGTCGTTAAAGAAATCATTTTGATTGCCGCCACGTATACACCGGTCTTGAATGATATTTCATTAGTTTTATCACATTTGGATTTAATTGTTTCATTTGCTCATATCTCTTCATATGCACCAATTCCATATACAAAGCCAAAATTACATAAATTAAATTCGGATTCAAGACGTTGTTTTTTGCAAAATGCAAGGCACCCATGCGTCGAAATGCAAGATGATGTTAGATTCATAGCTAATGATGTCTCATTATCAACTAATGATTCTGAATTTTTGATAATTACTGGTCCAAATATGGGTGGTAAATCAACTTATATTCGTCAAATTGGTTCAATTGCCATTTTGGCACAGTTGGGATGTTTTATTCCTGCAGATGAAGGTGCCGAAATTCCAATATTTGATTCTGTCTTGTCAAGAGTTGGTGCAGGTGATTCTCAATTGAAAGGTGTTTCAACTTTCATGGTTGAGATGCTCGAGACTTCATCGATTTTGAAAACCGCAACATCGAATTCATTAATCATCATTGATGAATTGGGAAGAGGAACGAGTACTTATGATGGATTTGGACTCGCATGGGCGATTTCTGAACATATCGTCAAGAAAATTAAATGTTTTACAGTTTTTGCAACTCATTTCCATGAATTAACCAGGTTAAGTGAAACTTATACTACTGTTAAAAATTTACACGTTGCTGCACATATTGAAGGAGGTGGTGGTCAACAACAAGAAGATGATTCTGATATTACTTTGTTATATAAAGTTGAACCAGGAGTTTCTGATCAATCGTTTGGTATTCATGTTGCAGAAGTTGTTAAATTTCCAAGTAAAATTATCTCCATGGCTAAGAGAAAGGCAAATGAGTTAGAAGAATTGAAGAATGGAGATGAATATATTCAAGATAAAAGAACTAAATGTTCTAAAGAAGAGATTATCAAAGGTGGAGAAATTTTAAAGAAATTGTTGACAAAATGGAAATCAATGGTTGTTGAAATAGATGATAATAAAGAAGCTGTTAGTAAATTAAAAGAACTGATATCTACAGAGTTTAAAAATGATGTTGAATCTAGCCAATTTATTAAAGAAATCATGACATATTTATAATCATTTTTCCAATATATTTAAACTGTTAATATATAATTATAATTTAGAACCTTTATCGTATTGATCAACAACATATTTGATAAGATGATACGCAATTGCGTTATCAGGAGGAAGAACAAGCAAATCACTTAATTCACCTTGATAAACCATTCTTTTAATCAATTCAATATCAAACCATTTTGCATCTAATAATTCAGGATCATGACCTAAATGAATGATTTCATCGGTACCATTGAAGTCAACATAACCAACACAACCAATCATTAAATTAGCAGGGTATGGCCAAGGTTGAGATTTAACGATATCTAATTTAGTAATTTTAATTCCAGTTTCTTCCCATGCTTCTCTAATTGATGCAACTTCAATAGTTTCAGAAGGTTCCATGAAACCAGCAATTGCACTATACATGTTTTTCTCAGGGAATCTTTTACCACGACCTAGCAAGATCTTATCATGTTTATAATTTGTAATTGCAGTGATAACAACACAATCGGTACGAGGAAATGAAACATTGGAAACTCTTGCATCTTTAACAGGACATGGTTGCGAAGAAGAACATTTTAATTTTGTACCTGCGTGAATTGAGATCGTTGGAGAACCACAACCAGCACAAAATTTATGACGATTCAACCAATCTAAATACATTGATGCTTGGGAGAAAATTGATGAATCCCAATTTGATAATTTGAAAATATCATCTCTTTTAAACAATGAATTTAAATGTGAGAATTGTTGATGAGATGATGATGTGTCAATGGCAAAATATGGCACACCTTCATAATGTTTGTATTTAAATGGAGAAGGTTTTGTATGTTGATCCAAACCTAAAAACACGAATTTATTGTTATTAATTTTGATATCTTCTTGAGCATTTTGAATGGAGATTGTATCCACTAAAGGTTTGATTTTTGTATAATTAGAGTAATAGATCGATCCTGGGTTAGATGGATCAGTGTAAGTTGAGTTGTTATCAGCGGTATTCATTAAAATGAATCTTGTAGAGTCATGTTGCAAAGCTTCTTTAATGAAAGTTGGATCTTCTCTTAAAAATGAGACTCTATTCAAAGTGTCTGCTCCGAAAAAAATCTCTGCTGGTTGCTGGACTTGAGGAGCCATGTTGGTTGTGATGTTATTGGTGATGGGCCTTAGATGTCTGACCAGTTGCTTGATACGGTCTGCCATATGTCGAGTTCGACTAGTTAATTTCAAGAAGGAGTTTTGGAAAATAATTTTGACTAATTATGTAGTAAGTGAAAATAATCGTCGGAGTTTTTCTCCACAAAATTTGGATGGATCTTTGGAATTTGATACTTGAACAAAGATAGGTACACTAGTAGAATCGAGTTCTAGAATGTTAGCTACAACAGGTGGAAAAAAACAAAGATTAGTTATAAATGCTGTGAATTTGAAAAATTGAGAACTGAAATTCCACTGTAAATACATAACAAATGACAACTGACAAGACTCGGAACACTGGAGTACGTAATACGTACGTATGTGTCTGACAAGAATTGATAGGCCAACCCCACCCTTGGTACTTAAGTTACAAGTATATCTATCATTCAGTTATAGCTTATAAGCAATTAATCATAAAATTATCAATATTGTTTGCAGCTGGTTAAAATAATAAGATAGCCTATAGCCTATAGCCATGCTGAAGAATTGACATTGTCGTTGCCATCAACATTGTTGTCTTGTGGTTGCACTTGTCTAATGATTCTTGTTGGGTTGAGATTCTTCATTGCATCTATTCTTTCAGGCCTGTCTTGTTGTTCTCGTCCTTCTTGGAGTTGGTTAACGGTTTCTAAAGTATTTATTGGTTGTTGTTGTTGTTGCTGCTGCTGCTGCTGTTGTTGTTGTTGTTGTTGTTGTTGTCTTTGTTGTTCCATTTGTGCCAATCTTTGCTTTCGTTCTTGATCTTGTGCCATCAGTTTTTTGAATGTAGAACTAGTGTGTCTGACTTTGGAATTTATATTTGGTAAGTTGTTGTTAACTTGTTCTTGTTGTTCTTTAGATTGAACTTGACCCTGACCCTGAACTTGTGCTTGTGCTTCGTTTAAAGTGATTGGTGGTGTTAAATTCCCTTCAGGTGCAATTCCAGTTGGATTTTCAAGTTGCTTTTGTGCATTTTCCTGTTTATGGTTTTCTTGTTTTTCTTCTTCTTGTTGTTGTTGTTGTTGTTGATATTCTTCTTGTTGTAACTTGAATTGTTGTACTTGCTCATCTTGTGCTCCAGATTTGGCCTTTTTCTGTTTATATATTGCCCAGTCAAACACATAATCAAATCTATAATTTTCTCTTAAAAATAAATCTCTGAATAATCTTCTTAAATAAGTGTAATCTGGTTTATCTTCAAATCTTAAAGATCTAGTATAATTCAAATAATGGACAAATTCAACTGGTAATCCAGTGGCTAAAGTTTCAGCAGATGTGGTCATTTTTTTCTCCATAATACGATCATATTTTTGTCTTTTAGTATTTGCTTTTAAACCTTGCCATGGTAAAGAACCTCTGCAAAAATAAATCAAAACGTAACCTAAACTTTCCAAATCATCTCTTCTTGATTGTTCAATACCCAAATGAGTATTTAAACTAGCATATCTTGCAGTACCAGTTAAATTCTTATTTTCTCTATATGGAATATGTAAATGAGTTCTTGGATCTCTAAATTTTTTAGCTAACCCAAAATCAATGACATTAACTTGAGAACCTCTTTTACCTATCCCCATCAAAAAATTATCTGGTTTAATATCTCTATGAATAAAACATCTTGCATGGATATATTCAATACGACAAAGTAATTGATCAGCCAACAATAAAACAGTCTTATATGAAAATTTTCTGTTACAATAATTGAATAAATCTTCTAAAGATGGACCTAATAAGTCAATAACCATAGCATTATAATCACATTCTGTTCCAAACCATCTAACAAATGGGATACCAACACCACCACTCAAAGCTTTATAAACTTTAGCTTCATATTCTAATTGCGGATGTCTTGCATTGATAGATTCTAATTTGATAGCCACTAATTCTCCACTGATGATGTTTGTTCCTAAATAGATATCACCAAATGAACCTGAACCAATTTTACGACCAATTCTAAATTTTCTACCAACTCTAAGGTCCATACCTTCATTAGCTGTTTTGAATTGTTCCATTTTTTTTTTGCAAAAGAATTGGAAAGATGGATGTGGATCAGTTAAAAAGACAACAAAAAAAGAAGAACAATAAAAGAGAGAAATGTGTGAGATTGATAATTAAATATGAGTTTTAAATAGTTTTTGTGTTTATAAATACAAAAACAAATTTAAGCCAAAAAAACAAAAAAATAATGTTGTTGCTGCTTCCAACTAAGTCACTTCTTGAAAAATGAAAAAAAAACCCAACGGTTAAACAGTGACGTGTGTTTCCCACTATGTAAAGCAAATTTGAAAAACTAGAAGTTGATCAAATCAAAAACACAAGAATTAAAACTTTGGAAAGGAAAAAAAAAAAATAACGCTAGCTCTGATTTGATGTAGACAAGAGTAGTTCTGAAGCAAGTTTTCCTTTAAATACCAAGTGATGATAATAGATGCGTAGTCTGTGTGAGTGCAAAAAAGCGACAGAAGAGCACGTTAGACGAAGTGTAGACGTTTCAAAAATATTGTGCTTTCAAAGGGGATAATTTTGGTAATTTTTTTTTATGTATTTTTTTTTTTTGTGAGTTTTCCACTTGTTCAAGTTGCAAATTTTCTTTTTTTTTTTTGGAGTGAGTGGTGAATCGTGATTCAACTTTCAGATGAGTTAAGAAGATTTTTGGTGTGTTGATGCGTTTGTCTTGGATGTAGAGAGATTGATAATGGGATAGATCAATGATACAGAAGTCTGTGGATCACATGGTTAAGTTGCCATGAAGTCAACATTGCGGACCATGGAGGATCGACAGGAATCATCAAGACAGTATCAAGTTTCAAATAGGAGTTACCCTCGGAATGTGAGATAAGTGGATTTTCAACTGTTAAGCTGTATGATTGAGATGAAAGAATCAACAGTACTAGCTATAAGAACAAAGCTAGCTGGACAGAGACTAGGCAGCTGGTAGCAAATGACTGCACTGCTGAGTTACATAATTATATCTACCTTTGAATTAAAGTACTAGATATCCTGGTACAATACAACACAAGTGAAGCTGCTAATCAAATGAAACCTAGTATTATAAACGATTACTTTCACACAATAATGCTCAGTTTTGCTGATTTGAATTAGTTTGAAGTTTAAACCAGCTTGAATATTTGCTCTCTGGACGTTCATTTTACTGCACCCATGACTTTATTTATATCAGAACTTGCAGTACATAGTACAGTGTGTCAATATTTAATTCTGAAATCAACCAATAGGGTAGTTAATACTAGTATAAGATATGTAGTAGATATCAATATCCTCGACACATTATATAATTTTTCTTGACCTTGACACTACTAGATCAATAATATAAAAATATTGTGTCAATTTTAATCATAACGTTGATTATATTGTGAAAACATCATCAACGGCAATTAACCAGCAGAATTATATGTTAATAAAACCAAGTGAGCAATTAGCATGTTGAGTCGATCAAGTGCACATAACGGTTTTAATTATGTACTGCCAGATATATATATATATATATCATGTCACTATTATAAGTAAATTTCCTATAGAAATTTGGGTGTCTTGACCTTCAAATATTTATTGGGTGTAATTCATCTTGAAAAGACTTGGTCATTCATGTGTTTCTTTTTAATGGTTTCTTCTGTTATGCCCAAGTATCCACCACCAGCATTGACACAATCATTTACTAGAAAAGTCATCACTTAATACATCTACACTTGTAATTTGTAAAAATGTGCAACAACTTCAAGTCAAATTCAGATCAGATATCTCGCTCTTTTATGCTGAACAGATAGTCTCACGAGTCCTCTCCAGGCCATTTTTCCAATACACACCCGCGCACAACCGCAGCTCAATGCTGTGAAATTGTAGTTTCTAGACCCAAAATTTTCCGAAAAAAAAAAAAGCAAGATTTCAATTTTTAGAATCAAGAGACTCGTCAAATTTACTCACAGCCTGATAAGTTTATAAAGCTTTTTGCAAACAAAATTCAATTGTGGTTGTTGTGTCTGGGCGGTTGTACTCAAATTTACACCGTGGGTTGTTCAGATACATAGTTATATACACACAAATCCACAAGGTAACCGCCTCATTGAGAGGGGAGAAATCTTGAAAAATAAACAAACAGAATGTTTTATTTTTTGTGGTTGCGTTTTATAATTAAATCTGATTTTCTGGGAAATTTTCCAGAAATATCCAGGCTGCATAACAGCATAATAAAACTGTCTGATTTTCTTGTGTAGTCGGACGATTATGTTTAAATTTGCATTAATATTAGGTGGGAGATGACGATACTAGGTAGGGTATATAGGAAACAAGTGCAGCTGGAATATGATAGTCACAAGTGTTGGTCACTGGTGGTTAGAAGGAAGAGTATCTTGATGTTAATTCTGTTACTTGTTACAGTTTACAACTTTACAACTGTAAAATCTAAATGTTACATTCTTGCGACGTGGAAATAAGATTAACTAGACTCGAAAGAGTCAATTTTAATGAACAACACCAACAGACTTGAGTCTTATTGTCAAACAAATGCAAGTTGCACCAAAAAAATCTCTAAAATTATTTTGCCACATACAAATTTTATGACACAGAATTTTTTGCCACCTAAAATAGAAATCTAAACAAAATTCATAAACAAGGGTTTGTCGAACATTAATTGAATAATTGCTGTGAACAGAATCAAGCTACAATTAGTAAAAACATAAATTATTAATTATTAAAAGCACCAGTGTAATAAAACAAACTGGCTCACGATTTAAACACATAAAGCATCATAGCATTAGATATTAAGATCAAGTTATAAAAAAAAAGAATAAAAGTAATAGAACATATTGGAATATTTGCTTTATCAGCTAATTAATTCATTAATTATGACAAGGGTTTTTATTCCATCTTTTGATCAAAGTTGGTTGGTAGGTTTGTTGTAGTTTATTTATTGGAATAAAACTTTTAATTTACCAACCCATTTTTTCCAACCTTTTGGTTTAGAAGTTTCAGTGGTGGCGGTAGCTGGGGCAGTGGTAGCTTCATTAACTTCAGCTTTAACGGCTTCAGCAGTTTCAGTAGCTTTAGTTTCAGCAGCTTGAACTTCTTCTGCGACTTCAGCTTGAACTTGGGCAACTTGTTCTTCAACTTGTTTTGGGATTTCTTCAGTAGTAGACATTGTGATTAAATTGTAGTGATTGAATGTATGTAGGAATTGATTAAAAACAGAAAGAAAAGAAACAAAACAAAAACAAAACAAAGTAAAAAAGTCAACAGCGAGACTGCCTGTTTATATAGTTTCGAGAATTCAGAGCGCCAGACATCTTTGATGATATTTCTTGAAGATTCTTCTGTGTTTTGGAACTTGGTGCCTTTAACAGCTGTGACTTGAAAGCTGAAAGTGTCAAAAAGTGGGACTAGAAATCTGGCTAGTCCATAAAATCTGGGCGCTAGAAACAGTAAGGCTTGACGCCGGCGGGACTAGCCTGTGGAAACTGACTTTAGCTGTCAGACTTCTGCTGCAGCAACAACGTTATATGTAAGCTGTTGAAGAAGTGGTGATACTTTGACTGTTGACAGTGTGACACTATCAGTGTGTCAATCACAAGAGATAACAACTAAAACTATCCACAGCCCTCTTGATTTGATGACAGAATTGTGTATTCATGAACAACTTTTTGTTCTAAACAAACAACATTCAACTTTAAGCACTCCATAAATTCCAGTCTCATATATATTATTGCAATAATAATATGGTCCCGGTTGAATGCAGCCTTACTTAGAAGTACTTTGTGATAAATATTAATAAAGGTCGAAGAAGTTAAAATTCAATGCATGAATTTAGGGTTGTCTTCAACAGTACTAGTGAAATTAACTCACCCTATGCTGAAGCAATTGAAAACTAAACTGTTATAACAAGGGAATAATCAAATTGACATCAACTAGCGTGGAGTCAGTTACACCTTATGATAAATTAGATCTAGTAATTAGATCAGGAACACGTTACACACGACTTTAATAACTAACACATTAACAGTACTCAATTTTCTTCTATAAAAACCGTCGACTACTGTCTAGTAATAATATCTAGTTAGTAGTATCTACTACAGATTTTTCATGAACAAAAGTGGCAAGTGAAAGGTTTTGATGTGGCGCAGCTGTCAAGTAAAATTGAGTTAGAATTACATCTTAAAATACTAGAGAAGCAACTGAGCTTCCCAAATATATATATTATTATAATTATATCAATTCGACTGCTCTACGTTGATCTATCTAAAATCTTCAAAATATACCTGAAGCTGGTTATCACTTACTTTAAAGTTCAAACTAATCTCATACTGACAAATTGACCCTCGGAACTCACTTTTTTCTTCTATGAAATTTTCCTTTACCGAATTTTTCAACAATTTCAACTCAAGTTTCAAACCGAGATAAAAATTGAAAATTGAAAACTGAAAATTGAACAAAAGTTTATATTCTTTGAAACATTGATACAAACACTTTTTTCTTATGTTCCAGAAACAGATGTACCGCCAAGGTCGTCCTCCCGTGCCTCTTGAAGCACAGCAACCACAACGATCACTGTCACAAGGTCTTTCTGCACAACAGTTCTCTTCTTTTCCTCAGCAACCTCAACAACAACAACAGTCAACTTTATTCAATCCAATGCCTGATAAAGAACAAACTCCTGCTCAAATGCTCCTTCAGCAACAAGCTATTCAACAACAACAACAACAACAACAACAACAACAACAACAACAACATTTTGATCCACAAGGTCCACCTCCTCCTCTATCTTCTTCAATGGGTGCAAGAGCTTTAGATGATGAAAAAGTTTATAAATGGATCATCGAATTATCTTATGGTCCAAACCGTGAACAAGCTTTATTAGAACTAGGAAAAGAAAGAGAGCAATATGAAGATTTATCCTTAGTGTTATGGAATTCTTTTGGTGTAATGACCTCTTTACTAGATGAAATTGTTTCAGTTTATCCTTTATTATCACCTCCAACTTTATCTTCAAACGAATCAAACAGAGTTTGTAACGCATTAGCATTATTCCAATGCATTGCTGCTCATCCAGAAACAAGAAATGCATTTTTAAACGCTCATATCCCATTATTCCTATATCCTTTTTTAAATACAACTTCAAAACAAAGACCTTTTGAATATTTAAGATTGACAAGTTTAGGTGTCATTGGTGCATTGGTTAAAAATGACACACCAGAAGTCATCTCATTTTTACTAACGACGGAGATAATACCTTTATGTTTAAGAGTAATGGAATCTTCTTCTGAATTATCAAAAACTGTTGCAATCTTCATTGTTCAAAAAATACTTGTTGATGATGCTGGATTAGCCTATGTGTGTCAAACTTATGAAAGATTTGCTGCTGTTGCTAGTGTATTGAAAATAATGGTTGATCAATTGGTCACTCAACAAACTTCAAGGTTATTGAAACATGTTGTTAGATGTTATTTAAGATTAAGTGATAATCAGGACGCTAGAAAAGCTTTGAAACAAGTATTACCTGAATCATTGAAAGATGGAACTTTCCAAATGGCTCTAAAAGATGATATTTCCTCTAAAAAATGCTTGAATCAACTATTGATGAATTTGGGTGATTATGATCAAGCTCAAACTGCACCACAACCTCCACAACAGCAACAAGGCATGGTACCACCACCTCCTTTATTACAACAACAGCAACAACAACAACAACAACAACAGCAACAACCATTGCAAGCACCACCTCCAACTATCTTACAACAAGGACCTCGTTTCAATTGAATAATTTTTTCTCTTACTGAAATTTCAAAAAAAAATGCTCTCCAATTCTCCTCACTTTGCACATTTCACGACCTTTATTACTATATATTTGATCTTGTACATCATAAACTGTTCCAACCACCTACAATTGTAGACTTCGATTCACTTCACTTCACTTCACTTCCTAAATAAATTACCCGGCTTGAATCTAACCTTTTTTTTCATGAAAATCGTTGATTTCCCAAAAGTTCAAAATTCGAAAAAAAAAAAACAACACAGCTGTCCTGAAAGTTGTTTAAACAAGTTTGCAATCATTGGAGAAAATTCCAACAAAATCTCTGATTCAGCACACAATTGACTTGCAAGAATGTCTGCTCTCACATACAAGAAGTTTGAGGATCCTGAATCTGGCGGATTGCCAGATAAAATGACCATTTTCCAAGATTGTATCCGTGCTTTCAATGCTTCACCTGTTGATGCTAAGAGATGTCGTTTATTGATTGCAAGATTGTTGAGATTGTTATACAACGGTGAAACTTTCCCAACTCAAGAATCAACATCATTGTTTTTCTCAATTTCTAAATTATTTCAACATAAGGATTCTTCTTTAAGACAAATTGTTTATTTGGCAATTAAAGAATTATCTAAAACTTCTGATGATATCTTAATGGTCACATCTTCAATCATGAAAGATGTTCAAAACGGTGATTTGATTTATAAACCAAACGCGATTAGAACTTTGATCCGTGTTTTAGACGGGTCCACTATTCATGCTGCTGAAAGATTAATGAAAAGTGCAATTGTTGATAGACATCCATCTGTTTCAAGTGCTGCGCTAGTTAGTTCTTATCATTTATTACCAGTGGCAAAAGACGTTATTAAAAGATGGGTAAATGAAACTCAAGAAGCCGTTTTAGCTGTCAAATCATTCCCACAATCTTCAGATTCTTATATTAACGATTCTTTAATCACTCAATATCACGCGTTAGGTTTATTATACACTTTAAGAAACCACGATAAGATGGCTCTAAGAAAATTCATTCAACAATTTTCCTCAAATTTAAGAAACCCTGTGGCAATTTGTCAATTGATTCGTTATATCCATGAAATTTTAATCAATGATTTATCATTATTACCAAGTTTAATGCCATTATTACAAACATGGGTCAATGATAGACATCATTCAGTTAACCTTGAGGCAATCAAAGTCATCATCTCATTACCAGTTTCAAATGAACAATTCGGTTTAGCTGTTTTAAGATTACAATACTTATTAGCAGTGCCAAAAATTGTCACTAGATTTGCTGCTGTTAGAATTTTAAATAAAATTTCATTGAAAACACCTGAGAAAATTGTCAGTTGTAATAATGAATTAGAAGCTTTAATTAATGATCCAAATAGATCAATTGCTACTTATGCCATCACCACGTTGTTGAAGACCGGTACTTCTGATAATATTGAACGATTGGTTAAAACTATCACTAAATTTATCAATGAAATCTCAGATGAATTCAAAATCATTATTATCGATGCAATTAAAACTTTGTCATTAAAATTCCCAAAAAGTTACAAATCAATGTTATTATTTCTGATTGATGTCTTGAATGATGAAGGTGGATTTGATTTCAAAATTGCTACAGTGGAGGCATTGTTTGATTTGATCTATTTCATTCCAGAGAGTCGTGATTTAGCTTTAGAAAACTTGTGTGAATTTATTGAAGATTGTGAATTTACTGAATTAAGTGTTAGAATCTTAAACTTGTTAGGTAATGAAGGTCCAAAAACTTCAAACCCAACTTTATACATTAGACATATTTATAACCGTGTTGTTTTGGAAAACTCAATTATTAGATCTGCCGCTGTTATTGCGTTAAGTAAATTTGGTTTGATTGAAGATCCACAAATTAAACAATCAATTAAAATCTTGTTGAAAAGAATAGTGAATGATGTTGATGATGAAGTTAGAGATCGTGCAATTGTTTCGTTAAGATTCTTAGAGACCATTGATGAAGGTAAATTCCAAAAATCAGAGATTGAAGAATTAACTAATCCAAATTTCGTTTATGATTTGAGAAATTTTGAACATGTTTTACAAAATTATATTTCAGACTTTGAGAATTTCCAAAAACCATTAGACATTGAATCAATTTCGAAAATTTCTAAACAAGATTTCAAGATCATCGAATTACAAAAGAAAAGTCAAGCTGTTGAAGTTGAAGAAACAAAACCTGCAACACCAGTCTCTTCAGCTATTGAATCAGAAACTACTTATGAACTTACAAAACAACAATATTTACAAACGTTATCGAAAATCCCAGATTTTGCCAGTTATGGACCAGTTTTACATTCATCTGCTATAACAAGTTTAACAGAAAAAGATACAGAATTTATTGTTGAATCAATCAAACATATTTTCAAAGAACATGTTGTTATTCAATATAACATTGAAAACACATTGAACGATGTTGTTCTTGAAACTGTTTCAATTGTGGCAACTCCAGATGATGAAACTTTAGTGGAAGAATTTGTATTAACAATTGATTCATTAATTCCACATAATAAAGGTACTGTTTATGTTTCATTTGCACGTGAAGATGCCGGTGAATCAGTTATTTTGAACACTACCATTAGTAATACCATGAGTTTTGTTTCTAAAGAATGTGATGCAAATACATTCGAATTAATTGATGAAGAAGGATTTGAAGATGAATATCCAATTGAAGAATTAAGCATTAACAGTGGAGATTTTATAAATGGTTCATATGTTGGTAATTTTGATGTTCAATTTGAAGAATTAACTAATGAAAGTGTTAGTACATTTGAATTAAGTGGAGAAACAATTCAAGAAAATGTTGATAATTTAATTGATGGATTATCAATGTATGCCATTGAAGGTAAAATGGTTACTAATGAAACTTCTCATTCATTGAAATTATTTGGTAAATCATTAAATGGTGAAAAAGTTGCTGCCTTAATTAAATTTGTTAAAAGTAAAAAAGGTGTCACTATTAAAGCTATTGTTAGAAGTGAGTCTGAAGAATTAAGTGAAGGTGTTATCAATAGTATTGGAAATTAATTAAGGTAATAATGAACACTGCTACTTCCATTAAAGAGATATATGAACAAAAATTGGGTTATAAATAAAATATTATTTTTGTATAGTACGTTTGAAAACAAAATGAAGAAAAAAAAACCAATAAAGTCTTTAAAAAATAAATTATATTTTCATAAATATCGTTAAGTTGTATCCTATATATAAACATTGATCACTTATAGAGAGAAATAAAATAAATACACCCGTCATATCAAAAGAATTGAAATTAATAACCCTTATAACCCAAATAATACTAATAATAAAATCATCCAGATGATTACCCTTTTTTGTTGTTGTGTGTGTGCACTGTGCTTAATAAATTTCAAAAGTTGATAATAAATCAATATCATCATCATTCATACCTAAAGCTTTATTCAAATCTTGTAACTCTTGGAAACTATAATCATTATTACCAGAGACAAATTCATGATTTTCAGGTTCATTAAAATCAATTTCATTTGGTTCATTATCATCAATAATTTTAGCTTCAGTTTTCTTTTTATCGTTATGCTTATGAAGAATCATGTTTAATTCAGATAAGTTATGATCTTCTGTGTGTTGTAACGAGGTTTCCATTAGATCTGATTCAAAATTTAATAAGTTCAAATCGAATTGATTTTGATCAAAATTGTTATGATCATCATCATTATTTTCAATTAATTCTTTGCTGTTTAACAGATCTTGATGATCATCAAGAAGTGAAAAATCAAAAGTTTTATTTTCATCTTTAATCATTGTTTCAATTGGTGAATTGATCAAATCATTTTCCAATTCAAGTTTTATTAGATTTTGTAAAGATTCAAATTCTTCATTTTTCATTATAGGTAAATTATCCAGCATATTATCTTCTTGTGGAGTTGGTATTATATTAGTTTCCAACGGATCAAGCTCTTCCAAATTCAAGTCATAGATGTTTAATTTGTTTTTGTTTTTATTGTTGTTTCTTGATCTGCTTTTACGTTTATAAGTTGATAATTTTGATGGATTATTCTCTATATGGGTTGATTGGTCTAATGGGGAAGATGTTGAAGCTAGGCTTATTGGGCTAGCAAACCCGAACATGTCGCTTGCACTTAAAGTATTGATTGCTTGAGTGGTGGAAGTTGACGATGGTTTTTTATTTATGCCATAATTTGAAGTTATTGTTTTGGTGACAGAAGGATCATATTCTATAGGAGTTTGGAAATTTGAGCACACCAAATGATTATGTTCTTGGTTAATTATAGTGACAGTCCAACCATGAATTTTAACACTATAACTAACTCTTATTCTAAAAGGACAAGAAGGTTCAGATTTTCTTGATTTTGGAGTTCCAGCAGAAGGTGATGAGGCACTAGGAGTTGTTGGTGTTGCAGCCGGAGTTGGGGTATCAGGGGTACCTGGAATACTTAGAGGACTTGAAGCATTTGAAACAGACATAAATGCCTTCACCAAAGATGGTTTTCTGTATAAACTTTTGCATTTGAAAACAGCTTTTGTAGTGTCGGATCTTTCAATTACCAAATTAATTCCTTTAGGATCCAATTTTGAATGTATCCAAGGTTTGATATCATCTTTTGATTCAAAATTAGGAACTGGAGAAAGAGCTTCTAATAACTCAGCATTATTTTTTATGAGCTTTGGTTTCATCCTTTTAGAATTGTTCAATTTATTGTAAGTAGCTGGATCCATGGTAGATTCAACTTTTTTCTTTCAAATTCCCAGTGCAAATGCAAGACACCCTTTCCAGTGTCCACTCTTAAACTATTATGATTTATTGATGATGATGAAGAAAGAAAGCAAAGAGAGAAGCCAAATGGTTTATATAGGAACTTTAAAAAGTTGGGAACCCGTGAGTACATTGGTGAAATTTTTTATCTTTTTCATCATGGAGGGTTGGTAGCTCGCATGTCCCATGGCGCTGCTGCTGTGCGTTGCAGGCCGTTGCAGCCTGAGGCCTTTTCCAGCGATTTGAGTGGTGGAAAAATGGGAAAACACCGAGCTCGCTGATCGATGAGATAATATAAGAAAATTGCAAGTTTGGGACATTTGGGGACATTTGAAGATTTTTTTTTTCTTTGCAAGTTGCAAGTTGCAACTTTGGCCTGGTATGTAGGCAGTGGGCAATAGACAGTGGTTATAAGCTGAAAGTAACGGGAAAGGAACCAGAAATTGAAAACTTTACCGTTGGAAAAAACGACTGGTTCGTTTAACCGGGATTTATTTGTAGTATATTTAAAGTTGAGAGATTTCAGAGGACAGGACTGTTACAGTTGACTTATAAGATACTGTTATTACTGGATCATAATGAGTTGGATTGCTGAAGCCTGAAAGTCAAATAATTGTACATAGCTTTTATTAAAATAGTATTGAATAAGAAGCCTTCGTAAACGACGGAATTGATACCTGCTCAAATTAAATAATACCTTCTGTTATAAAGAGTTTTAATTGAATCATGATCCAACTTGAGCACTATATGTATTCATAGTCAGTGTCCACCTTAGATTCCTCTCTTCTGACTCAATTCTATCAAAATTCATTAAAACTCGTATCAAAGGCAAACACCACTGGTGACTGCTACTGTTTTAAGATTTTGCAAGTCATATCAAGTCACGACTCACAACGTATGCAGCAGACAAGCTATTTTAAAAACAAGTTGAAATTTCTTGGAAATGTCCAACAGTTCTGCCATGTTTCAAGCTTAATTAAAGTGACATTTGTTTAAACTTTAGAGTTTAACCGACAAAATGTCCTGAAAGTTGAAACTTATCTAGCAAGCACCTACTAGTAACCCATGCTATGCTCACTTATATCACTTAGTACTCACCAACTGGTTAGGTTAAGCTACAAGTCAAAACGATGAACTTACACAGCAAATCAGTGACTCAAAATATACAGCTGAACATTCCACTTTAATTATAGTACTTATGGCCGTTGTGTCACATAAGAAGTAACTCATTTTAGCAGACGACGTATTAATTATTGTAGTAACTTGTTAGACGTAGTTACTGACAGAAAAGAGAACATTATATTAATTGTCTATAAATACCATCAGTAGTAGGATGATGGAACTACTGCTAACTAGACTTTTATAGATAAATACTCACGTCGAAATAATCAATTAAAAGAAAGACACTCATCTATGTTATACAGATCTCTCTTCAGACATGAATCTCAGAAAGACTTTCAAGTATTTTACTGAGCTACCATGAGATGAGCCCAGTATGAACTCTGAAGTCTGATCTCATGTTGGTCCATCATGATAAATCAACCTGCAATATTGCTAGACCTGAATGTGTCAGCTTTATATCATTAAAATAAAAAAAAAACCTGCATCAACTGCGTTAACCACATCAACTGTCAACTTTTGATAAATCAACAGCTCCACCAAAAGTTGCTCTTGCAAAACAGTAAAAAACCCTATACAGTCTTCTACTTCACTGCTACACACTCCCCTTATTCTTGCTATTATATCTTTGTTTTATTCACGTTAAATACACAAATCTTCAAGATTTACACCGCGTCACTTCCATTTCCAGCCAGTGTAAACAAACGCGTCTGCACAGTGCTAGCAGCTACAGTGCTACACTGAAAATTCAGAGATTTCTGCAGTGCTTCATTGGAAAAAACGAATCACTGCTCGCTGACTAACACTTTACACTCAATTTCTGGTGCCGTCACTGCAAGAAAAACACGCTTCTTTGCTTCTCTTCAAGATTTGTTTATACCACACAATCAACTAAAACACGATTTTTTACAAAAATATCAAACAAAATTTTTGTTTAGATTTGTTTATTTCATCTTTCATCTTTGCATCGCACGCTTCATAGCATCGTCATCATCATCATCATCATCATCACCAGCGATACTCCACCATGATGCAACGTGCAACTCATATGCCTTCTATGCCTGAGATACCCTCAAAACAACCATCTATATCGCGAATGAAATGTATGTTTATTTACCACTCAATCAACTGTTTTTATTCCACTCAACCAAAAGTAGTTGGTGAATTGAAGGGGTATTGATTGAATTTTATGACTAGAACCACAACTAACTCTTATAATTTTTTAGTGAAAATATTATACACTTTGGATGATAACACGACTTTTCTTGCAAGATCTACAAAACCAACTACCGTTAAAACTATAACTTTGCCGATCCCAGGACAGCAGATGTTTATTACTTTGGGTGTGGTATCTTTGAAAGAAATTATAAGCATTTTAATCAACTCAAGTCCGGAATTATTTAATGACGATTTGGATTATTCAATTTATGTTAAAGATGTTAGTGAAGAAGATGAACCTTTTGTTGGCCACGGGTTGGTCTCTAAATTATTGAATGCTAATCATAACAACAACAATGCTATTTATGAAGAAGAAGAACAAGATTTGGTTCCTGGAAGAGTTTGTTCAAATTTTACAGCTTTGTTCAATAAAGATTCAACTGAAACTTTGGAGATAAAATTGAAATTGGTGAAGATGTCAATAAGGAAAACATCGCAGGATAATACACATCAATTTCAGCAGCAGCAACAACAACAACAACAGCAGCAACAGCAGCAGCAGCAAAATGATTTTCTACAAAGAGAACAAGATCAAAAGAAAAATAAACAAACCGCTACAAAAAAACAACAAGATCTAAGGAAACAACAAGATCTGAGAAAACAACAAGTATTACAACAGCAACAGCAAACTCAATCTTTTCAAGTTCCTAAAACTATCAATGTTAAAAAACAATCTAATCAAATGTCACAATTTCAACCATTACAAAATTCTCAAGCTCAAAGAGCTTCAAGAACTCAATCTTTACCTTCAATTCCAAAAATCAATTCAAACGCATTAAACTTTTCATTACCAAAAAATTCAATTGCTCATAAGATCTATTTAGCAGATAGAAATAAAATTGAAGAATCTTCAGATTCAAGTGATGTTAATAAAAGATTCTCTGAAGATTTTGGTGTTAAGAAAGTTAAAAGAAATTCAGTTTCCAAGATTCCTAATGGTAATGTCACCAATAAAAAATTTAAACCTTCTACACCTGTTCCAATTGCTCCTGCTCCATCACCATCAAGTTCCTTAAATAACAATCATAATAGTCATAATAATAGTCATATTAATCATAGTAATAATAATAGCCAAAATAATATTAATAACAACAACAATATTTCAGCATCAAGTCATATGAACTCACCAGCATCTCCATCGTGTATCAACTGTGGAGCTAAACAAACACAATCCTGGTCTTGGGTTGAAGATGAAAACAAAATTCCTGGATTTTATTGTAATCCATGTCATACAACTTACAAGAAGAAAAAGAAAGCCGATGCAAGAAAAAGAAAGAAGATCTTATCAAATGCTGCAAATTCTAATAATAATAATAATAATAATAATAATAATAATAATAATAATAATAACAATCAATCAATTTCATCTCCAGCTCCTCAATTGATTTCAAGTGATCCATTACAAGACAAAAAATCATTATCATCTGAATTACATGATTTTATTAATTCAGAAATTGATTTATCATTTGTTGGTCCGATGACTGATATTGATCCAATTATACCAATGGATAAAACAAACACTAATAGCAATATTATACAACAACAAGATTCATCAACACCATCGCAATATCCAATTCAACCAGCAACAAGATTAGAAACTGTTCAAATTGAAAATAAAGAAAATGTTCCACCATTAAATGACATTTTAAACAATGATTTATTTGCAGAATCAATGTCGATGCCAATGCCAATTCCAATTAGACCAGCAAGTCGTCAATCATCTTTTGAAAAATTGATTGAAAAATCAATCAATGGAGAAAATTTAACACCATCTGTTTGGATGTATGATATGTTTGATCAAAACATTGGAAATGGCATACCGGAGAATATAGATCATAATGAAACAGAAGTTGAAACAGATGATGAAAATCAACAAGAACCAACTCCATGTGATCCTCAACATTCAAATAATAATGGATTGAATTCAAATTCAACTAAATCTACACCAAGAGATATAACTACTTGTAATACACTACCATTGATTGATGAAAAACCATTGCCTTCTTCTCCATTGATGCAGATTCAAATGGCTATGAGATCTAGTTTTGGTGAAAGTGATGAAAGTTCACCAAGTTTGAATTCTACTAATAATTCAAATCTAGATTGGAAAGATGATACAAAATTATCTTCTGTTCTTGATGAAAGTGAGAAATGATACACTTGCCTATTACTTTAATGATTGCATGACTTCAATAGATGTTCATATACTTCACGAATTTGACTGTAGATTGTCTCTCTGTATAAAAATCCATGTATGTATTTAAAAAAAAAAATATTCGACTTACTCGATTTGATTTTTTGTGATTAATTTCTGACACGTTAAAATTTCAACCATGTTTTCATTTTTTTTTCAACAACAACATCAGCATTCAACACAGCACTAACGAGAATGTCTCTACAGCACGTTTTCGCAGGTGCGGTGACACTGCTTGCTTTGATATATGCCACTTTATACCTTCTATCACACAAACCACGTCCTCATACCCAATCAGAATTAGAATTTACCACTATAAACTCAGTTAAAAGCTCACTACCGCCAAAAGTTTCAATGGGCAGTGACAATATTGATGGTATTATATTAAGTGTTGTTGTTCCTTGTTATAATGAAACAAAACGTTTGAAAAAAATGTTGGATGAATGTGTTGAATATTTACAATCAAATTATAAAGATAAATTTGAGATTTTATTAGTTGATGATGGGTCCAATGATGGTACCGCGTCTTATGCTATTGAATTGGCAGCCACTGAATATAATTTGAAAGAAGGTCAACTACGAGTTGTTCAATTATCTAAAAATAGAGGTAAAGGTGGTGCAGTTACTCATGGAATGTTATATATTAGAGGTTCATATGGTATATTTGCAGATGCAGATGGTGCCAGTAAATTTAGTGATGTTAGTAAACTAATTAAAGCAGTGGAAAATGATCAAAACTCGATTGCAATTGGATCAAGAGCTCATATGGTTAATTCAGATGCCGTGGTTAAAAGATCATTTATCAGAAACTTCTTGATGTATTCTTTACATACATTAGTTTTCATATTTGGAATTCGTGAAATTAAAGATACTCAATGTGGATTTAAGTTATTTACTAGAGATTCCATTGCACAAATTTTCCCATTTTTACATACTGAAGGATGGATTTTTGATGTTGAAATATTAATTATTGCAATTAGAAAAAAAATCACAATTCATGAAATTCCAATTTCATGGCATGAAGTTGATGGATCAAAAGTTGATTTAGCAAGAGATAGTATTGCAATGGCTATTGATTTGGTTGTTACAAGATTGGCATATTTGTTTGGGGTTTATCAAGATAAATAGGTAACTACCTGTACGTCGTTACTATCACTATTTTTTTTTGCTTAAGAATTTATCTAAGCACAACACATATATAGAAATGCATTAAACTAGTGTACCTTTTCATGGATAATAAAACAAAAGCATATAACTCCATTGAAACTCTTTATATCAAAAATAAAAGGTCTCAATGCTGGAATTTTTCTAAAAAAAATTGTAGATTGCTATACATGGCATATCTACGGAACTAACTAACCACTTTTTATGAAACTCATTGCAAATGAATGAAATTCCAATAATGAAATAACTACCATAGCTTATTCGAACATTCCAGCTTGTTTCCCATTTTCTAGATCAACATTTTTTTTTGAAGTACATTCAGGTTTAACCGTTTGAAACTGTACATCAAATCAGGCAATAAATGAAAGTCTAGAACTTGGAATTTTTTTAAGTTCATGACCGCTTTTAGATTCTAGAAACGATGATCCAATGTTGGAACTATACTGTGATCACTTCTAGATGATTTCAAGTTGATTTACTTGAACTTTTGCTAACATTGAATTTGAGATTGCTTATTTTGTAATAAGATAGATTTGCTCGAAATCTGAAAGTGGTAAATGAGAAAAAAAAGGTAGATAACTCTCTACATTGATACGTAATTAACTTGGAATATAACACTTATAAATGAAGTCTTTCGAGCGTTAATCTCTTAATTTCTCCAACTTTGCATGTCAAAAGTGATAAAAACTTTCAGTAAATTTGACACATTTTTTATGGCACTAAGCATCTTTGTGCTGAGCGTTGTCAGACACTCATTTTTATTGTTAACTGGCAAAAATAAACCATAATTAATAAGTATATCTGCTTTGGGGGGGG
>JAJMAV010000037.1:54611-78773 GCA_030565045.1 Starmera caribaea
ACTATAACTTAATAAACAATTACTTATGTTATTCAAACCCTAGTTTCTTTAGAGAAACTATCAAGAGGGATTTAGTACACAATTTATATAGTGTTAGAATAGCAACTGAGCTATTTACTCAATGAGAGCTTTTAACTGAAGCAGTATATTTTAGGATTACTTTACTGTAAATGGTATTTCTTCTCAATACCATAACAAAATTTTAAATATTTGAATAAAAATTCTATACAATTCCAGTGTCACTTATTAAGCATTAAAAATACAAGTTCATAAGGATCCCTTCAAAAATGCCATGCTGCAATAGAACTATGTATGATTTATTTCATTATTTTATATATCTATTCAAAATTCTTGCATTATCAAGAACAGTTTCATGAATAGCTTCAAAAGTAATATCATCATTCGCCAAATTTTCAAAAGCTGCAACCAAAGCTTTCATATCAATTTCAATTTCTAATTCATTGATAGTTTTAACATCATTTTTAGCAGTTTTATTATTATTATTATTATTATTATTATTATTATTACGAATTTTTTTTTTCTCCTTTTGTTGAACCACAGTGAAATCAAATCTTGATAGGGTGTCTTGATGAATAAAAGACTCTCTAATTTTATGACGTTCAGATTCAGGAACTTGATTTTCAAATCTTTCTGGGTTCTCTTTTGATGGTGATTCAATTGATATGGTGATTCTTGTATCATATAATAATGAAGGGTTATATATGACAATAGAGGATAATTTTCTTTTAGAGATTGAATCAACGACTCTCCCAGTTTGAGTGTCAGTGGTGATTCTAATTTTCTTATGAGTTTGATCATTTGCACTAAATTTGTACTGTTTATCAATTTGATCAGTATGGAATTTTTTATATTGATTTTTAAATTCTTTTGATTTATTAGTTATAAATTTTTTAGCAATTTCGTAATGTTTTGGATCTAAACCGGCTTGGAAAATTGTATTTAAAGCGAAATTTTCATTCAAGATTGCTTCATTTTGAATAGGTAATTTAATTCTTTGGTCTGAATTTCTATCTTTAATAATCCCAAATTTTATTTCAGTTTCTAAATATTGACGTTCAGATGGATGAATTGATTCAATGTGGGTATAAAGCCAATTAGATATTTGTCTTGTGATATCAATATACGGTTTTTTCCCATTGATTGATAAATTATAACTTGATTTTGGTGTGATTTGTTGTTGTGATTGTGATTGTTGTTGTTGAGCTGGGTGTTGGGTACCATTTTGTTGATTTGGTGGGATCCATTCTGTAGCCCAAATTGGAGGATGTTGGTATCTAACAGGTTTTAACTTAACGTTTTGTAATGATTTAGAACGTGTTATTGATGGAGTTTCATTCCCATTAAAGTCCACGTCAGTTTCATTAGTTAAAGAAGATATAGACGATCTTGCTTTGATTGTATCGTCATTTGAGTCATGCGTAAGAAGATTCTTAAGATCCATTTTCCACCTCCTTTGACTAGCTCCGTGTAGTTTATACGAATTAATATTGGAAGTTTTAGGTCAACATACTTTCTCAACAAAATTTATTTTTCAAAGGTGGAAAATCGCTGTAATAATTTCACATGAGGATTTTTACTGTTTATTTAAAGCTGCTCTTCGACTAAGTAAGTAATACGTGATATACTAAGTGGGGATTGAAAATGATTGGCGAAGGAGGTAGTGAGCTAATTACATTTTAAAAAAAGACGTAAATTGTAGATGTGAAATTGTAAAATATATAACGTTCATTCATTAAATAGGTTTATTTGGGAATTGGAGAGCCCATTCTTTGACCAGTCAAAGGATCAACAATGTCCAATACTTTCTTAATTCTTGGAGTTGTTGCTTGTTGTAAAGGAGATGTAGAAGAAGTGGATGAGCCTGCTGTTGTTGTAGCTGCTGAAGATGACGCTGTTGTTGTTGTTGTTGTGTACGAGCTGGCACTTGAATGTGTAGAGGAGATCTGCACTGGAGAATGTTGTGGAGAGAATGAAGATGATTTGTATGGATTGAATTTTGGATGGTTGACTATAATCTCAGGACAGAACTCTAGGTCGTCTTCAGTATCGAACCCCTTAGATATGTTGAGTCTTGCTCTTGGAGACTGCATCTGCTGCTGCAAGAGCTCCTGTTGTGTGTATAGGTAATGGTTCGAGTACATAGTGGGTGGTTGTGATGTTTGTTGTGAGTGGTAAAATTGATTGGAATGACTCTTGTTGTATCTGCTCTTTTAATTCTCTGATATTCAAGTTTTGCAATAATTTAATCAGTTTTCAAGTTTGCTGTGTGTTTTGTAAAAAGTAAATATTATCATGCAAGAACTGCCGGTTTGGTGCTTTTTTGCGTAAATTTTCAAACATTTTCAGACATTTTCAGAAACTTGCTGCCAAAACTGCTTAATGCTGCAGTACTTCCTTGTTTGGTGAGTTTTTCAATGTTTTTTTTGTGCTGGTTTGCTTACGTCACGGCTGACTAAAGCTGGAGGGTAACTGCTAACAAGTAACCACTAACCACTGGAACTTCACCTTAGAGGCTAGAGAGTTGATGTTTACTAGTACAGTGTACTGTAGTTCAAAGTTGAGAGACAAAGATGTTAGTTCAATATGATTCTGATGTATCTCGTATTAAACCACTGTCAAGCTCTAAGTTGAGAATTGTTCCATTGCAGACAACATTCGAATTCCGGTCTTCTCATGATTAAATTTCTGTGTTAAAATTAAAAGTTTCAAATTCAGGTACCGTCGCCATGACATTCAATGCGATGCAAAATACGAGATTCGAGAAAAAAATGGCTTTGAAAAATCAATAGAATTTTGAGTAACTTGAGTAAATTTAATTGACAAATATCTTTGCTTCTGGATTCTGGAATGAGTCTACAGTTGAAATATATTCCTCAATTGAAATTAGTATTTAATATGCTGAAATTAACTGGAAAATGGATTTATTATTAACTATCTATAAAAGATCAAATCATGTCTTATGCTTATTATTAAGCGTATTAAATAAATGTGTTGATATTAAACGTACTAATTGACGTGTTGTAGATTATTGTCATAATTCAAGAAGAAAAACTCTATATCAACAAATTTTGTATTTTCAATCTATCATTTGCAGTTTGACTGGAAAAATTACCTGAATCATTTCCATCTTCTTTATCATTATTATTATTATCAATGTTATTATTTTCAATAGGTAATCCATTTAATGTCATTCTCGACCCATCTTGTTGTCTATTATAATCACCATCAATATTGAAAAATTGCTGATTATGATTATGATTATGATTATGATTATGATTATGATTATGATTATGATTATGATTATGATTATGATTATGATTATGATTATGATTATGATTAACTTCATTAATTGAAATTGAAGTGGTTGAAATTATTGGTGAATTTAAATTTAAAGGGTCCAATATTTCGTTGTTGCCATCGTTATCATTATTTCTATCAATATTGTTATTATTATTCTCATTAATGTTATTATTATTCGATGTCAAAGTTGATGATGCAAGGTTAGGCGATACGTTCAATAAAGAATTCAACCATTTAGGATTGGATGGTGTATTAGGACTTTGACTTTGAAAACTTGTTGGTAAAATTAATCCTTCATTATTAATTTCATCATCATAATTTATTCTTGTTGATGATAATAAAATGTTTGCACTGGGTATTGGTGTTATTGGTGTGGAACATTCGGAATTGGGTATACTATTAGTAGTAATTTGAGGTATTGCTGATAATGGAGTTGGAATTGTTGATTTAGATAATCCAGATTTGTTTGATTGTAGTTTCAATGGCATGGGTCTATGTTTTGGCTTAAATTTTGGAGGCATAGGTAGTTGAACCTGTGTTGTATTATCTTGTTCTGATTGTTCTGACTCTTTTGATAACTGTTGTGAAACTTCATTTTCATGTTCTTGTTGTTGAGCTTGTGAATGAACACTTTGTACATGTTGTCGTAGATTATCAAGCCGACTAAACATCTTGGAACAGTATCGACATTGAAAAGGTTTTTCACCAGTATGTTTTCTAATATGTCTTGCTAAATGCTCTGAACGAGTGAATGTCATTGAACAATTATATCCAGAACATTGAAACGTACGGGGCATAATGAATAACTGTGTGTGTGTGTGTGTTTTTTCTGTGTGTGTGAATGAAGTATAATAAAACAGATGAAACCCTCCAAACCCCTTAGCTAAGGAACTCAAATTATTATAACAGCTGTGGATTTATAAAGGAGAAGTCAAAAACAAAACAAGTTTAAAAAAAGAAATATTCAAGTTTATTTTTATTTGATTTTTGATTTTTGATGTCTTTATAAACTTTCTATGTATGTATGCGATTTTACAACTTTCAACTTTCAATTATAATAATATATCTCGGTACTATATTTAATTTACAATTCACGATCGTTTATTTTTCTAAAAATAATTGCCTCATAAAGACTTAACTTCTTGGGGCCTTGGTGATGGAATCTTGATTGATGTGGTTACACTTTGCAAATTATATGTAGTGAAAATTTGAATATTTGTACTGTAAAAGCCGTTGATGTTCCATGGTAAATCAATTGCAATTTGCAATCTGTGGGATTTTTCTTTTGACATTCACAAATCAGTAGCTCAAAAGCTAGGAGAAATGAACAGGAACAGGTAACTAGTTACTAGTTAGTACTAAACACACTGTACCTATAACAGGCTAGATTCTACAGGTGACACAATTACAAGTCTCAAATTGTTCTGTTGATTCACTTTTCTGGAACATTAAAGTTCTTTTCCATTGACATTAGAACTTTGACTCATTGACCGGTTATTCAAGCTTGGTGTCGTCCCAAGTTTCAACTTATCAGGAACATTTAACAATAACGTACAGCAGAATTTCACGGGAATTTGTGCCTTTTTTCGAGAACCACAATATCCAGATTCATTTCTTGAAATTTCAAAGTGTGGAAAGATTGAAAAAAATGTAGAACCTCAAAATATTTTTATTTTAAGCTGTGAGAAAATTCATACATATTAAAAGTTGTAACTACAAATTGATATTCTTTCACCTTAAAGTACCCAGCAATATCAATCAATCAATCAATCTTTCTGTTTTTTTTTTTTTTTTTATTTCTGTTGTTTATTTCTTTTATACAAACCATTAAAAAAGTAAATGAAGTAATGAACTAGTTTAAATGATTTAGATGTAACCAATTCTGTTGGCAATATCCAAAGCATCGTAATCAGCAGTCAATCTAACGTAAGCTTTTTTAGTACCATTTGGTCTGATTAAAGTGTTAACTTTTAAAGCATCAACTTGGTATAATTCTTTAACAGCTTGTTTGATTTGATGTTTGTTGGCTTTTAAATCAACTTGGAAAACTAAAGTGTTACCATCTTCAACTTTTTTCATAGCAGTTTCAGAAGCAATTGGAGCAACAATGATTTTGTAAGCATCTAATCTGTTGTAATGTGGAACAGATTTTGAAGCGTATTTTGGAGCTCTGTTTAATTTAAGGGTTTTTGGAAGTCTGAAAGTGGTAGAAGTTCTAGTTTTCAAGGCTTTAGAACCATTGGTACCTTTAACGACAGCTTTTTTAGCTTGAGTTGCTTTAGCAGAAGCCATTTTTGCGATAAATTTGTTTGGTTGGTGATTTTAACTAACTACTGTGAAATTTCAATTTCAATTTTGATGAAATAATATTTTCTGAGGTTTGCCAAAAATAAAATTGCGTCGGTAAGAAAAAACTAAACATCCTAACATTTTTGGTGGTTTTACTAAGATAAAATTTCCATTTTGGGTGATTTCATAAAGATGTGTGACTGTTACACCTGGACATCTTGTTATCTCGACAGTTAATTTACAGTGAATATTAAGCTATTGAACAACTTTCATACCTTTATGACCATGATTAGACGGTAGTAGTATCTATATACAGTAGTTGTCAGTTTTGATTATATACATTATCTTTTTACTACAATTAATGATTATGTCTGAATGATGTTATCATTCAGTAAGTTTTATCTTCTGTAATATCAATTTCAATCAAGTTTCAACCGTTCACTTAGTTCTATTGTTTCTTAATCGATTATTGGGAATATTATGATCGATTCGTTTGAAGTACAATGAACAGACAATAACCTGATTATTTCACCCTTGAATTGTAAAATTGTTTTATCTCAACTGTACTGTCTAGTCTACTGTCTACATGTACATGATCTTTGAAAAATGATAATTGACTTGATAAAGAATCAGTATGTTCACTTCCGCTACCTAGAAGACTATCTAGCTTCCTTTTAATGGACATTTTTGAGTACCTGAAATTTTAATTGATATCAAGTGTTATCATGTAATTGATCTAGGAGGAATTGATGCTGTACTCAAAATAATACTCCATTAGTTTAACAATAAACACAACTACAAGTTCAATGTTTAATTGTCAAAACCAATATTCTATTCACAAGTTTTCTAATGTAATGTAGTTTAATTTAATGTAATGTAATGAAATATAATCATGATATAAGCTAAGTCATTAGTATAATGATAATTTGGAAAAAGAAATGAAGAAATCCAAAACCAAAATCATAGTCTTCTAGCTTTACGACTTCTTGTACCACCAAATTTAATCTTAGTAGAATCACTAAAGCTAACAATTTTACCACGAATTTTATCACCTTCTTTACCTTTCAAAGCATCGAAAAAAGCTTGTCTACCTTTCCCAAATTCTTTAACAACAACTTCAATATCTTTATCCAAATATCCACGTTGTTCCATTAGATTGAAAACTTTAGCAATGACTTGGAACCCGGCTTCATATTCACCACGAGCTGATTTACGGAACCCAGCAGTACCTCCAGATACCATCAATTTTGTTTCACGAGGTAAATTATAATAATAAAACACTTTATTGTTGAAACTTAGGTTTGGGTTTTTAGCTTCAAAGTCTAGATCTTCCACCACTGCTGATAGTGTTGCCAGTGTGTTGTTTTTAGTGAAACTGCAATTTAAGACGTATTTATGGACTAGTTGTCTTTTCCCATCGTTGTTGTTGATTATATTTTTCACTGCACCTTTCACTGAATTGCTTGCAGCTGTGGTGGTGGCTGTAGCGTATCCTCTTGTGAGCTGTCTGAACATTCTGTTGTCTCTGTTGTCTCTAATATCTGATGCTTTCTTCAAAATGTTCAATTTTTTAGCTGTAGAAATCAAATTATCAAAGAAAATTTCACCAAAAATTCAGAGTTGCCCTGCTCAACTTCTCACTGTTTAGTATTTACGTACAATAATAATAATAATGAACCACGGTGTTCTTCTGTTGTTGTTGTGTTTATAAGTCTCAGCTCAATTATTCGTTACGTGGTGCTCTACGTGCTGATCTATCTCTTCGTTAAATTGACTCTCTTCGCTTCGCCACTCTTACAGCTTAACATTCCATAATTCTTGACGTGTTTCAAGCATTGTACTGTGTGTGTCAGTCAATTTCAAGAAAACCAAAAATAATATTCAACTTTCAGAATTCTAAGTACATAATTGATCAATCAAAACAATCGCAATCTAACGTCTTATAAACACAACAGCCATGGCCTCTCCTACTCAGTTCATAGCACAGGTCACCTCCAACAAGACCTCCATAACAAAGCCAATGCTCATCAAAGAATACAAGAAGATCGGGGAAGGTGCTTTTGGTACTGTGATTCAAGCTCATTTAATTGATGAATCCACCCAGGCTGCTTATGGTCCTTTTGCAATCAAGAAAGTCCCTGCGCAGACGGAGTATAAATCAAGAGAATTGGAAATACTTAGACTCACATCTCATCCAAACGTCATTGCACTAGAATATTTTTTCAATTATCCTGTTCCTGCTGATAGTAACAAGATTTATCAACATTTAGCAATGGAATGCTTACCAGAGACTTTACAACTTGAAATCCGCCATTATTTCAATAACCATATGCAATTGCCTATAAAACACATCAAATTATACTCGTATCAAATAGCTAGAGGTATGCTTTATTTACATTCTTTAGGAATATGTCATAGAGATATTAAACCTTCAAATATCCTTGTTGATCCAATGATTGGCTTGTTGAAAATTTGTGATTTTGGGTCCGCGAAAAAATTAGAACCTCATCAACCTTCTGTTTCATATATTTGTTCACGTTATTATAGAGCTCCAGAATTAATTATTGGTTGTCAATATTATTCAACTAAAATCGATATTTGGGGGCTTGGTTGTGTGATCGCTGAAATGATCATTGGTAAAGCTATATTTCAAGGTACTGAACCTTTGCTACAATTAAGAGAAATTTCAAAATTATTAGGTCCTCCAAATAAAAAATTCATTTTCAATTCTAATCCAAAATATGATGGTGCTCTGTTTTCAAAACCTTTGTTTAATGGTACCTCTTTACAAAGATTCATTAGAATTTTTGGCTCATTGGATGAAAATGGTATTGATCTTTTATATAACATATTGGTATATGAACCAGAGAAAAGATTAACTCCAAGAAGAATTTTAGCTCATCCTTTTTTCAATGAATTAAGAAATGAACCAACTTTTACTCCAAGAAATTCATCAACTCCAATTCAAATACCTAATTTATTTGATTTCAGTAGATTTGAATTACAAGTTATTGGTGAATTGAAAGATACAATTCTTCCAACTCAACAACCAGTTGAAGTATAATAATATTATAATAATGATAATAAAGTTTATTAAACTTTTTTTAAAAGAGCAAAATTTTACATGTTGGTCATTATATACATTGATGACCTCACTCTGGGTACTTATTATGGATCACTATAGTCCATTATGAATCAATTGACGACATCAAACAAAAGGATTCTTTTTAACAATCGCTGAAACTGGAATCTAAATAAACTAGAAACAAAAAAAAAAAAATCTAAAAGTCACAAAAACAAGAAGAAATTACAAGTATTTGCTGAAATACAAAAGATACTTTGATAATATTTGAGGTATAGATGAATTTAATGTTTAATTGTCATTTTATAGTGTAGTGAAATCTCTTTATTATTTCCTTTAATTTAAAAAAAAAGAAAAAAAAAAAGCTATGAAAAGATTATATGGAAGTTTTATCCTATTTAGGCTTCTTGGGAACGAATCACCATTTTGGATATTTTCTCGATTCACAGCTATTTTCAAATTTAATTGGTTCAATTATTCATGAGTGTAAATTTATTGTCATCAAGCACCAAATCAAATGCTGATTTTTAACAATATGAATTTTGAAATGTAAAACATTGAAAAAATTCCATCGTTCTAGTCGACTATAGAAGCTCCTTGAGTTTTTTAATGAACTTCAGTCAGGAACTCCTCAACAAAATTAATCCATATTGTCCATTGCATGCTTTATCCAAAACGAGTATGAATTTTTTTTTGTAAACTGCAACTAGTCAGATTTGTTCGCTAAGATTCAACGGTTGAGTGTGAAATTTATAGAGAAAACGATCGCGTGACACAATTTCAATAAATTCGAAAGTGTCATGAGCTTGATGTGATTAACATCAATATGTTGTTACAGCTGTGATGCAGAGTCATATTAAACTCATTTTTTGTCATTTCGATAAAATTTAGCACTTGAAGACTAGCTAACAATGTAAATCAAAATTCGTTATAACTGGATTAACTTTCCACCAATCTCCAAATCTGTTGCTAAACTCAAAATATACAGCAATTGACTGCTGGAGTTGTATCATGATGTAACTTAAAGTCAATAAAGTTAATGTTTTGCGTCACTTTTAGTTACTTATAGAAAATCATTGCTAAAAATGCTTGATAAGGAAACTTTACCATCTTCGAAATGCAAATTTACGCTCAGCGTAGTTCGAATTTGGAACAGTGCTCCTAAGTGATGATTGAAATTTGGAATTGTTATGAGTGTTTAGAGAGTAGTGTCATTGGATTCATTGTAGTTTGTCGTCTAACAATTTGGCTTTTTTTAATACGTTTTCTTAGCTGGAAAGGGCGCAATCTATCATTAAAACTTTAGATATTTTTAAGTACAAAATAGTTAATCTGAATCTCAGTACTGTTGTCATATATGTACTTGAAAACGATAGCAAACTGATAGTATCAGATCAAGTCTGATGCGATGCGATATAGAAGAATAATGTTAAGAATTTCACTTTTATTTGTCTTACAAATTTGAGTTAAAAATTTTATCAACGATGAAACTTATGATATGTATACAGGTTAATCTCAATGCTTTATGGTCTCTCAATAATTTGACACAAATATCAAATATATGACACAACAGACTATCAGATTCAAACAAATTAGCCTAGAGCTTGAAAACAATGATCATAACTAGTTTTGAAATCTTAAAAATTCAGTTTAACAAGTTTTGAAGGTGAAAGATAATGACATATCATTCTCCCCAATTTGATTTGAAAAACATTTCAGTACAAACTACCAAAATCAATTAAATGTATAAAGCTTTCATGTTCTTTTTTAGTATTTTTTTTTTTTTTTGTATTATTTGTAATATTTCATCATAAAAGTGATCATTAATGGTATATTGTAAAGTTCAGGCAACGCATTTGATACCGAAAGCTACCCCAACTTATAATGCCAATGAATAAGAGTATTCATCTTCGATATTTTGTGCAATCCATAATACAACACAACTTAACATAACACACCCATTTCCTACAACATTACCAATACCCATACCTAAAGTTGGGAAAGTATAATGTTTAACAATGAATTTCAATATCAATACCACAATTGAACCAGCAATACCACCAGCAAGTAAAGAAAATCCCATGAATAAGATAACTCTAGCTTGCCATGTTGTGGAATCACTCCCACCTCCAAAACTATCATTGATTAATCTAGATTTCTCAATAGAGTTCACAATGAGCATTCCAAGTGTAGAACAGATCATTGGGATCCAATCGATTATAGTAACATGGACATCTGATGCATTAACTGTTCTGCTGTAAATAACAGCATCGATGAAAAACCACACTCCAATGGCGTATAACCCACCAGCAACGTAGACACCAATTGTTCGTAGTGATGATGACTGTGGCAAAGAAATCGGGAAGCGGAATAGTCTATTGTTGTCACTCATGGCGTTGTTGGTGGTGGTGCTTTAATTGAAGATAAAATTTGTTACAAGCGATAAAACTCCTGAAAGTACAATTTTAAACAAATTTTGAAGAATTTCGACCTGCAAAATTAATTTACGATCTATGTAGTGAACTATGTATACAATTTTCTATGAAATCCTCAGCAACCATCAATTCTCTATTCTCTCGTAGTCTTCGGTGAACCATGATGGTAGCCATGGTCTGATATCAAGACCACCATTGAATACAACAGTTCCAAAAACTAAAAACAAAAACCCGATACATTGACTCATTTTGAAACTCTCCCATCCTAAACTTATTGAGATAATCCAAACCATAAGAGTTCTGCATGTGTCAATGGTACTTCTTCCAGTGGCACTCAAGCATTTAGTCAATGTAATACCCAAGAAATTGAACAGGAAAATTGAAATCATAATAAGCACTGATGAAAACAAGATCTTATCATTGGCAAATAATTCACTGAAAGAGTTATGCATATCAAATGCACTTCCATTATTCCCAACTATACTGTAACCTAAAACCATTCCTGTGAATGTAATTGAAGCACCAAATAATCCTTCATAACCAACTAACTCTAAAGCTTCAATACTCCAACGTTGTAATAATTGTTCTTCTACAACAAATTGAGTAGCAGTGAACACTTGACCTAACAAGATTAAAATGATACCATACCCAGGTCCATTAGTTTTATCCTCAATTGTCTCATTATCCCCCATCGCGCCAACAATAGTAATACCAACAATAACAAAAACTAACGCTAACCATTCAACTCTAGCAATTTTTTTACCCAACATGACACTAAGAAGTGCAACAAACAAAATCAAAACACCTCTTGCCATTTGATACACTGAAACAGGTGTATAAATTAATCCTAAATGCATCAAAGTGGTACCTAAAACATCACAAATAGCAGGCATTGCTAACAAAAATCTTTGTTTGGGATTCATTGTAGTGAGTGTAGGATGTGGTGTACTATGTGCTTCATTCCTCGTTTTACCTGTTGAATAATCTGTCCAAAATATTACCAAAAATGCACCCATTTCACCAATAAACATCTGTAATGTTTGTAAAACTGGTTGTTCAAATGAATGTCCGTTAACTTTTTGGGTGTCTTGATATTTTGTGAAAAGGGAATTCATACATCCCGTGGTGATTGTTCCTAAGGCTAGTAATAGTAGTGTATAGCCTTTCATTCTAAGTGAGAGTAGCTCGGACGTGATGGTAGTTGGATTGTAAATATTCAATGGTTTTGTTTCATAATGTATTCAAAGTTCAAAACTCATGCAGTACTTTTTATCTGATCTTTGAGATTTTTGATTTTCTGAGTAATGTGACATGAAAATGTGTGGGAAGTTGTAGGATAAAAGTTAAGACACGATCAAATTAATTAATCGAAGCAAGGTATACTGTTCAATATATTAGAAGTGACAATATTCATAAAGGGACTATTTAAATCACTACATTTCCAGCATATATAGAAATAAAGGTTCATTATCTTCATACAACTGTGATATTCACCATCTAAGTCACCATCCTTTCCTTACCTTATAGATAAACTTCATGAAATCTTTTCGTACCGGTCATTCTAGCTTTACAGTTATCACCAACACACGTAGATGGTGCATAAATAAATGGATTCTCAATATCCACTTCATTTTTTCTTTTGTTTTTGAAAACTGTTTTCTTTAAATGATCTTTAACTGTCGTGAAATTCTTCACACAACGCCCACAATAAGTGTGACCACAAGTTGAAACAAAAATTCTTTTAGATAAATCTCTATCAGCGACAGTAACCATTTTCAAACCTTGGAAAGGTGCTTGACAATCATTTTCAACTTGAAGTTCTTCCAAAGGTTTCCCATCAACATTACCTCTAAAGTCTTCACTTAAACCTTCACCTAAAACAACTCCACAGAGAGGACATAGATAATTTTCATCTTCTTTAATAGCTGATGTGAATGGATCATTTAAATTTTCAACTTTACCTCTTAATTGATTTTCTAAATTTTTAATTGCCTTTTGAGTGTTTGAGATGAGTCTATCTCTTTCTTCATTTTCACGACGTTCAATTAAATTCATTATATTTGCATCAATTTCATCGTTATTGGGGATGATTCCAAATGCATTATCTAAAAATCTAACATGACCAGGTACATTTCTATGACCATTAGCTACTCTGAATGCATTCCGACCTACTTGATTTGAACCACGATTAAACCCACCACCAAGTCTACGACCTCTTCTTTCTTGTTGTTGTTGATTTTGTCTTGCTGGTAAACCTTCGACTCTTCCAAATGCACGACGTTCTCTGGGTACAGGATTGAATATATCCTCATTAAATGGTAATCTATTATGTTCTGCCATTCTCATTGCAGCAAGCCCACCAAATCCATTGACAAATAAATGATGGTCTGCATCATCTTCGTCATCTTCATCAACAAAATCATTATCATTATCATTATAATCTTCATCTTCGTCTTCATCATAATCATTTTCAAACCCACGACCAAACCAAGCTGCCATATGATGTATCAATAGTTCATGTTGTTCTCCTAAATTTAGAGCTCGATGTTGTCGTTGTTGTTGTTGTTGTTGTTGTGGTGGTAGTGGTGGTATTTGTCTTTCATTGACTATAATCACATCATTCTCAGAAGACCTTCTTCTTCTTCTTGTTCCTCTTCTCTCTGGTTCTTGTGTGTTTGCTCTTGTGTTTCTTCGACGAGCCCTCCGTTGATTGTTGTTTCCTTCAATTTGATTTTGAGCAATTGTATTGATATTATTATTATTGTTGTTATTGTTATTGTTATTATTTGCATTTGTGTTATTTGACCGTACTTCTTGTACGATAACAACTTCATCGTCGCTGCGGTCCAGTAAATCAATCACCTCTATTGGGTTCTCGTTCTCTTCATTCATCTTGCCCTTGAGTCTGGCTCTCTTTGGAATCAAAGTGTTGCTATGAAATATTGTAATAGTAAGAAGATTATTAATTTTCAAAATGGTCAAGTTTATATGTACATGCTTATAACACTCAGAAAAAGGAAATTATTTTCATTAAATCAATTCACCATTTAATGAATAAAACAAAGCTAAAGAAAAAAATATAGCAAGTGGTTGATATACCACTACAAAGTAAGCTAAATATTTTTTTTTTATCCATTGAAAAAAGACATTTTTATTTTTAATTTATATATATAAAATTCAAAATTCAACTAGAAAATCCAGTTAAGAACAAGAACTCTAAGAATTTATTAATATTAATATTGTACAGTTAATTTGTTGATTGTGTTATGATTTGATTTTTGATTTTTGATTTTTTCTTCCTTTAATTGAGAATTTATAAACCACTTCTCATGTATCTACCAATGACAATACAATGGTCACGTTCATAAGGTTCTAAAGTCAATTGTTCCATAGGTTTGATTTTTTCTTCACGTAATTTTTGGACTTCTCTAGCAAAAACGGTTTCAGCATCAACGGTAGAATCAATACAGTTAGCTTTAATGGAAATAATAACACCACCTTGATCTTTTAAAAATAAATGTGAGTTCAAAGCAATGATACGGGCTTGATCTGGTTGGGCAACATCAGCAAACACAGCATCAACCATACCGATCAACATTCTGTATTTTTGTGGATGTCTGGCATCTTCAATGATTGGAATAACATTTGGTCTTTTTTTAGCCATACCAATTAATTCTCTACCTGGTCTATGAGAGAATTCCACAGCGTAGACTAAACCTTCTGGACCAACAACATCAGCGACATGGGAGACAGAAGTACCGGAAGCAGCACCTAAATATAAGACTTTTTTACCTGGAGCAATAAATAATTCATCTAAACCACCCATAATACCGGCAGCCAATTTAGATCTAAAAGGATTCCAAACACGGTATTCAGTTTTAGTTGGTAGAGCACCTTCTTCTTTAGCTGGTTCTTCAACAGAGATTCTTTTTTCACCATAAACGGATTCACCTGGGGCAATGTTTTTAGTAACTAATAAATCTTCTTTACCTCTAGCAATGAAAACACCAGCATGACGATGAGGTTCAATGACGACTTTGGCACCACCTTTCGCACCGCCTCTGGCACCACCTCTTCCTCCTCTAGCACCACCTCTTCCACCTCTTGCTCCTCCTCTAGCACCACCTCTGGCACCACCTCTACCACCACCAAATCCTCCTCTGGCACCACCTCTGCCACCGCCGAAACCGCCTCTACCACCACGAGAAGCACCACCAAAACCACCACGGGATCCACCACGAGATCCACCTCTACCACCTGGAGTGAAAGCCATTTTTTATAGTAATCTTAATGTATATGGAAATGTAAATGTAAATGTAAATTAATTTTTGAAAACTTTTTTTTTGGTAATCTTCTTGATCAAACTTTATTGAAATGTTGTGATTCTTGGGACAAAAAAAAAGATATTCCTAGTGTGATTTAAATAAGAAATCCAACGCAAGCACGACCCTCTGAACGAGTTTGAAGATTTGTTTAGTTCAAAAAATTAAGAATTTAATTGATGAAATTACTTTTAGAAGCTTGAAATTTTTTTTTTCTTCTGTATAAAATTTTTTTTTTTTGATTTTTTTCATGAAGAGAGTTGCCCGGTTTTAGAATTGAAATTTTTGAAATTTTTTTTTGTAGAGCGATGAGCTGTTGTGTCAACCGATTTTTGAACTATTAACAGGAGCAGAAGAGTTCAAAAGTGAAGAGAATAATTATAATGAATTGAATTGAATTGACCGATTGAATGATTCTGTATTTCAGGAGTTGTGAATGTAATTTAGTAGTTGAACTATGAATTCATCTTACTGGAATTAACAATTGATCAAATGATTTACTCGAACTTTCTTGAATATTTGAATAACTATCATGAATTGAATAACGAATTATTAAACGTTTGCTCAATTAATGAATCCTTTAGTTGAAAAAATGCACTATCACTGATACTCTAGATACTCAACTACATATGCTATTCCCTTCTTATAATCTGCAATTATTTGACTACAGTCACTAAACTACATTAAAACTCAAGTGTCCTAAAACGGGTAAAATAACAGAGATGTCCGGAAATCACCATCAATTTTTCTCATCTTTATCAGTATGTAAAGCATTCACCATATGGCATTCAATTTCATCAAACAATTTTCATATTTATATTCAAACCAGCAGACAACAGAACAAGGAACTTGATCAAATAACCCCCAAGAGCAAATCATGTCGCTCAACAAGAAATTCCTGGATCATTTACAAAAACATCCACTACTGACAAAATCAGTTACTGCTGCTGTGCTGGCTTTATTAAATGAATCAATTGCAAGTTTATTATCAAAAGATCTTCGTCAACTCAATGTCAAATTCTTGAACAAACAATTCACTTTGAAACATCCATTCTCCCTGAAGTTAGTGTTATTGGCAATTTTTGGTGCTTTCATTAATGCTCCAATCACTCATTTCGGTTTCAAATACTTGAATAAATTAATTAAACCTCCTTTAACTATCAAGAAACAAATCTTACAAGTGATCACCTCGTTATTGACCATTTCACCAGTTTTAAGCACTTTATTGGTCACTTACATTTCATTAATCAATTCTAAAACGCCAATCAATTTATTGAAATTATTGAGAAATAGAGATGGTGAATTTTCAAGAGCTTCATCTATCGTTAAAACAGGTCTGCAAAATTCATTGCTCACAGTGATGAAAACTTCATGGGTCGTGAGTCCATTAACATTAGTTGTCTCTCAACTTTATATCCCACAAGAGTTATGGGCGGTTTTCAATAATTTCGTGTTTTTCCTATTAGGTACCGGTCAAAACATCTTGTTAAAACGTAGCATCAAAAGTAAACAAGATGAATTAAAGAAAAAAGATGAATTGGTGAAAGAAGTGGAAAAAGAGATCAGTGATGATTCAGTTGTTGATATTGAAACCATTCAAAACGACAACAACTCTACTACTACAACTTCAGTTTCGGTTTCCACTGCTGTTGTTTCATCATCTGAATAAAACGTTGGAATATTCCATCATCGATCATGTACAGTGTACTATGGGAAATAATTAAATATCGAAGTAACGCGTCAATTCATCAATTTCTATAGAAAAAACTTCCTTAATAAACAGTTAAATTGGTTGAATTGAGTAAAACTGCTAAATTAATTCCAAAGCGACTCTACGCAGGTCCGTTTTTTGGAAATTGGTTAATTGAAAAACCAACCACTTCTAAGACTTTTTTCGCTGTACATACTACATACATATTTAGCATAAATTAATTTTTTCAGCAGCTAAAGGGCAAAAAAAATAAAGAGTGATCCATATTAATTTTCTGAGTAAAGTGTTCAGGGCAAGATTCAATAGCTAGAAAAGACAAGTCGTGGTTGTGATCTTGTTATGTGTTGAAGTTGTTTGAAGAGTAGAAAAGTGAGAAAGAATTAAAAACACGTTTAATTCTGGTCGAACAAGAGCTTATTTTAAAAATACTTTACTAGTGAAATCAAATCAAATCAGGGCTGGTCATAATGTCAGAAAGTAGACTGTTGAACCTGTTGAATTCAGAGCATTCTAGTCGGCTGCTACAAGATGATTCACTCACGGAAATGAAAAGACTCCCCTCGATATCAAGTGCAAGTGGACAAAGTGAAGGAGGTAGTAGCGTGGTGATAACAAAGGCAAATGATTTGAAAAGATATCAAGTTGAAGACAAACCCATCAAAGAAGAAGATGATGATGAAGAGGACGAAGGTGAAGATGAAGATCAAGATGAAGATGAATACGAGTTTGATGAAGACGAATATGTAATAGAACCTCCATTGCCTCCTCCAAAAGAACTTCACCCAGGGAAACTTTATGCTTTATATGAATTCACGGGAAATGATCCTTCACATTGTGAACTTCAACCAGACGATGCCGTGGTGCTATTAAATAATCAAGATAGTTATTGGTGGCTAGTTAAAAAGGAACTCGATGGGAAAATAGGTTTTGCTCCAGCTGAATGTTTAGAAACTTATCATGAGAGATTAGCAAGATTAAATTGTTGGAAGAATAGAGAATTAGAAACAAATGAAGTGATTGTTGAAAATTTTGATAACAGTTTCAACACTTTTAATAAAAATATTAATAAAAATGTCACTTTCTCAAATGAAATTATAAATCATAGTCCTGTTGGTTCATTTGAATCTAAACCTGAAATTGAAATTGGATCTAGATTGGATAACAGAAAGATTATTTCAAAAGATCCAGAATCAAACAGTGATATTTTCCCAGTGGAACCATTAAATGTGATTAAAAGATCAAAATCACGTACTTACAGTGAATCAGAAAATGAATTTGAAGATGTAAATTCAATTCAGGATTTTGAAAGTCCATTAATTGCACCAAATGCAATTTTCCAAAACAATAATAGTACAAATGGATCAATTGGAACTTATTCTCCAAGTACTTCATCGGAAATGGAATCACCTGAATCAATTAAACCAACAAGAAAATTGAAAACAGATTTCCCAAAAAGAGGGAATTTACCTTATACAAAAGCTTCCACTGATATAGCAAACAGTATTAAAATGTTGGATGATATAATTAATGATGAATTAAAGACTCAAATAGAACTTGAAGGCGGTGATGCAGAAGATGAAGAAGAGGCAAATAAAACTCTTGAACTTATAATACCTGATAATGATGATACTTTAAACACAAATAATAGTCAAGATAAATTAAGTTCACCAATTGATTTAATGGATAATAAAACTACTTCAACTTTAACAAACTCGAACTATTCAATAAATTTAGTGGAATCTTTAACTTCTGTGGAGGAAAATACTATTGATCATAGTCATATCTTGAATTCAAAGAAAAATATTGAATCTAAAATTCATCCAGAGATCGAGGGTATTTTCCAAAACTCATTGACTAAAATGGATGACTTATTAAAACAACTAGAAAGACTTAACGAGAGAT
This sequence comes from Starmera caribaea, assembly GCA_030565045.1. Lineage (NCBI taxonomy): Eukaryota > Fungi > Ascomycota > Saccharomycetes > Phaffomycetales > Phaffomycetaceae > Starmera > Starmera caribaea. Next base: position 73,674 of record JAJMAV010000037.1, read on the forward strand.
TGGAATAAAGTCTTCTTGGTTTATGGATTTTGAATACTTTTCCATTTTATTTTACAGCATTAACAACTCATTGGCATTTCTATTTTAAGTATATGGAATTCTTAGAAGAAAACAAATTAAAACAATTAAAAATAAACACTGGCGACATTTATGCTGATGTAGATAGCGGCACACTAATATGTAATGGTGTTGAATTTAGTTATAATTTGCAAAAACTCTGCTGCATTATATGTCGAATTGTGAAATGTTTTAGACTGCACAGATATTATATGCGGAGTGTTTCTTAACTATGTAGAAAGTCGTTTCATTATAATACAGCTTTCAGTTACATTATTTTGGCAACACAGTATACACATGGTACTTGTTGACACTATAAGACTTTGCTACACTAACAACCAAAAACGTCTTTCCCACGACTCACGAGTACTCATTAGAACGTGGCGCATATTTTTGATTGAAAAAAAAATACGCTGTGGCGCATGGCGTGGCAAGTGATCCGGATTTGCGGCGCATGATGTGGCAGGTGTTCCAAGTTTGTGGCGCATTGATGACCTAAGAATTTCCTTAACTAGGCAGCTCCAACACTGTCTAGATAGATGATAGATGGTGTAGCTCAATCAAGTGATGTAGAACGAATGACCTGATTGAATTCAACGTAAAACTGCATTCAAATTTCACATGTATACAATATTTATCAAAGCAACGCGATTATTGCTGTAAATTCTTTAGAAATTCTGGAGTTTAATTTTTTGTAGCGCGCTTTTTGCTGTAACATAAATTTTCTTGGAAAAAAAAATATATAAAGGCTGAATCATCCTATAATTTTTACCACAAAACTATTTTAATTCCACATCATCGAAACAACTGAATTCAAATCAATTAGTTCGAATTTACAAACAAACAAACAAACGCACACAATCAAATCTACTATAACAATGTCTTCTTCATGCTCTTGTGATACCTCTAAAACTTGTGAATGTGGTTCAAACTGCACCTGTTCTACTTCAAAACCAACCAACACTAAAGAACCAGAATCAAGTTCTTCTTGTTCATGTGGATCAGAATGTAAATGTGGTACTGCGTCTTGTACTTGTTCCAAATAAATTTGTTGATTAATCAAGTTATCATTTTGTCATTATCAGTTTTACTATTTTATGCTTTTTTTTTGGGAGGGTTTTTAATATTATTTAACTACTAAAAGTTTTTTTTCTTGTTGCCTAATGTTTATTTAATTTGGTTAATAACATGTCATCTCTGTTTATCTTAGTTGTAGAAGTATCTTTTCAATATCTGGAATCATTGACTTCATATGAAGAATGAATCTCAAGTTGAAGCTAAAATCGTGATTTTCAACTCCGCGGCAAGTCAGCCGGGTAAGTAGCAAGGCCCGCATAAAACCGGAAATGACTCAAAAAAACTAGCAAAAAGAGTGAAACGGACAGGAATTGAACCTGCAACCCTTCGATTGCACTGTATGAAAATTCCAACTGGAGTCGAAAGCTCTACCATTGAGCCACCGCTTCATCTTAAAAATTTTAATTTGAGCTGTTTACTATCATCTTTGCGTACTCCGGGTTTAAAATATTTGATAAAACTCCCGCAATTCTGTAGTTTTTTACGTTATAATAGCTGATAAGTTTCATAAAGCTCTTTAATAGAAAGCTTTTAATATTTTTTTGTATTTTGTTAGTCCGTGTTTTGATTAATTTTGATGTTGTTAATCCATTTTTTTAATAATTTCAAAACTTATTTGAAAATTCAAAAACAAAATACAAATTATCATACCATCAGTAAAATACTGTCTTATAAAATCATGAGCTGACAAAGTATTTTAAAAAATATATATTTAATCTTGGAACAATTTGCTACACTCAATCTACAACTAATATTTTTTTTTCCCAATTTCAAGAATATTCTTTTATTATTTTTTAAATTATATCTATCATCTTATCATTATATGTTATTGTACAAGCTTTCCCTTCACCAATCATGTTTGATGTGTATTATTTATCATTGTTACTTGACTTCTTAAGCATCAATCGCAACATTATTAAGCTGTTTGGCTAAATCAGTATCAATTTTTTCATCAACATTTGAAAGTTTAACACTAACTTTATCAATATTTTCTTCGAATAGTTGTTCCACTGGGTATAATAATTCCTCATGATTACCTCTCAAGTCATATTCACTTAATCCAATAATTGAACCAAATTTTTCAAATCTTTCAAAATAATGAGTTTTCTTTGAATCAGCAATTTCATTCATTGGATTCCAATATTTTGAATGATCATAAGTGAAATCAACGTACCCACCATATAATTTATCTAATTGTTCACATGGCACGTATTTTGGGAATGGTTCATCAAAAACCAATTTTTCTCTTGTTAATGGATCAATAAATGGATGAATTAATTTTAGAAAAGTCCAACCTAACCATGGAATATTAGTTAGTAGAGCTTTGCCTAATCTTTCTGGGTAATGAGTTTGTAAAATATGTAAAACTTCTCTACCGACATTAATTGGAGGGATTTTATTTGAACCAGCACTTTGAACATCATCATAATGTTTAAAATCAATTAATAAAGCTAAGGAATCTTGACCAGGTGGCATATAATCAATAACTCTTTCTAGCATGAAGACTAAATGTTCAACTTGTCTATGAGAAGTTTTTGTATTTTGTCTACCAGGTTTCAAATAAAGAATTGGTCTTGCATCATTTTCATAACCTAAGATAACTTCTTTACCAGTTTCATTTTCTGGAGAAACCAGGTCAGCAGTGATTTTAAATTCGGAATCTGGGTTCCCAGAGATTCCAAATTCTCTTCTCCACGCGATAGAACCTTCTATCCTGGAAATGGTGTCCTTGGTGTTCCATTTAGTTGCTCTTGAATATCTAAGAATACATTCTTTTGTTAACCAAGATTTTTCCCAATGAGATAATTTTGAATTTGATTTCGGGTTTTTCTCTTGATCTGGGATTTCTAAAGCAGGGTTTTGGAAGTGTTTCAAGACTGTGTTATATTTCTCTTGTTGTTCATCAGTTAATTTTGGATGTTCAGGTATTTTGGAAGTTGAAGGTGGTTCTTTAAATGGAATATCAGTTTTCACCAAGAGAGCTGGATCAATCTTTGTTTTTTCTGCCTGTGTGTCGTCTTTCTTCTTGCTGAACAAACCCATCTTGTCTTCAACAGTCGTGTGTGTGTTGAATGAATCAGTTTGTTTTGATGTTTTTCTTATTTCTTTAAAAAAACTTAACAGCGTGGATTTCTAAAGTTTATAAATTTCAGTACTTTGCAAAGAGAAAAAGGAAACGGAATTTGTTCAACTGAGTGGGAAGCCGAGGTTTGCATTTTTCTTTGTTTTTGAGCGTGTTGGAAGAGACGCGTTCGGTTCTCGGTTGGAGCTTTTGCAGCTAACATTAATCAAGTAGATTACTAAATGAAGGTAGTTACTCACTATCGTAGTCTTATTGTAGGACAGTATCAACAGATCATCTGATTAACCTTATCAACTTCACTGATTCACTTTGACTCAATTAATTAACTGTACGATTCTTAAAAGCAAAGTTTAATTACCTTGATTAGTTAATTGATCAGTTTTGATATTTAAAAGAAATTACATACATCAAATTTATTTTTTATTGCATGAGAAGCAATATTTTTGAAATCTTTTTTTAATCAATTATTCTCATCAACGTTGATTCAATACAATACAAGCAGACAGTTTATAAATCATCAATCTACTACAATATTCAAATAATTGTATTAGTTCTACAAGGATCCACAAAATGCCAGTTAAATCACTAACAAAAATTTGTGAGATTCAACTAAGTTTGAATTATTTACTATTAAAAGACGTTGGAGATGTACGGTTCTCATTAATCAAGAACATCCTAATGAAACTCAACTCTACTCAACTAACAAACATTGAAAAATTAAATCCAAGGTTAATCTTAGAAGATGATTGTGTTTGGTTCAATCTCGTGAAAAAACAATTCCCAACAAATGTTCACACAAAATACACAACTAATGCTATGAAAATACGGCAGTTTTATGAATATCAGTTAAATCAATTGAACTTTGACTACTCACATTTAAATCTTGATAATTATATTGATATTGAAGAACTTGGGAACTCTAAAAAATATAAATTACCTTCAAAATATTTGTTTTTAAAATATGAAAAAGAACACGCGGAAAAGCAAGAATTAGCTATTCAAAATTTAAGAGAAAGAATGGAGAAATTAAGACAAGAAAAAGAAGCAAATAAAGTCATTAAACTTGATCAAATAATAGCCGTTGATAATCGAAATAGATTCAATAAAAATTCACAAAAAAATAATGAAAGATCAAAAATATTTATGAAATCAAGAAAAGAAGCTGCAAGACATAAATCAATGTTTATAAATCCAAGACAGACATCCTCCACTCTAGAAGAAAGAATTATTAGACCTGCATCAAGTTCTGTATTCAACAAGAATGATTCTATTGAACTGATTCCAATCAAACAATCTGCACCACCATGTTTGAAAATTAATACAGCTCAAGTCACCAAAGAAGCACCATCATCTCCTGAACCAAGACCAAGATCAAGATCTTCGTCACCTCAGAAACCTAAAACTGCACCAAACATTTTCATGCCAAAACAAAAACCAGTCTTTTCGAAAAAAAGAACTGTATCTACTCAATCATATGCGTCTTCTGCTACTACCAAAAGAATCAGAATTAATGAAGAACAATAATTTGCATTTAATTTAATTTATAAGCTATACACCTAATATTATAATATACTCACGAATAATGATCTTGCCATCTTCTTATATTTGTAATCACCAACTTCTTTCCAATCTTTTCCAATTTGTTCCATTTGCCATTAATAATTAATTATCGAAGTACATACTTAGAATATATGAAAATTCAAGTAAAAATGAAGGTCGATTCAGAAGAGGAAACTTTCCTTTTTTGTGTATTTATTTTGTTTTTTTCTTAATCGGGAAGTTTGTTTACTTTTCATTTTCAAACTTACAAATTGGGAATGTTTTGTTTACACTTTTCTCCCTAATACAAACAAATATAAACAAATAAAAAATTTTCGCTATAT